>CBVK0100500655.1:0-34671 GCA_900067695.1 Picea abies | reverse complement strand
ACATACATTCTCAACATGTCTTCTATTAATTAGTTCACCCTCTCTGTCTATCCATCAGACTCGGGATGATATGCTGTACTAAAATTTGGATTCGTTCTGAATCCTTTGAATAGTCTTTTCCAGAAATTCGAGGTGAATATCGAGTCCCTATCAGACACAATCGTTTTAGGAATTCTGTGCAAGCATGCCACTTCTTTTAAGAAGATGTCAGTAACATCTGTTGCCTTGTGATTGGTTTTCAGTGGAATAAAATGGGCATCTTTTGTAAGCTTGTCCACCACAACCATGATCTAATCATGTTTCTTGCTTATTCTGGGCAATCCTGTAATAAAATCCATGGTCACCACTTTCCACTTCCACTTAGGAATGGGAAAATGCTGCACCAACCCTGCTGGGTGCCTATGCTCAGCCTTAACTTTATGGAACTCTATACATCTAGCGATGTATTCAGCGATCTCTCTCTTCATACTCAGCAAAAAGTAATGGCTTTTGACTGATGCCACAGTCTTTTGATATCCAGGGTGTCCAGCATACGTCATGTTATGCATTTCTTTTAGAATCGCAAGTTTCAATTCCTGGACATTGGGTATATACACTCTATCTTTATACAGGAGTAATCCATCAGCTTCCAAGGTGTAACTTTCCTTTATCTGTGGTCTCTCACGCTACTGTATCTTTGCTACTAAGTCTCTATACCGCAAATCAACATTTGTAGCTTCAAAAATTCTACCTTTGATATCAATCCTATACATGCTAATGGTTGTAGCATGTAATTCATGCACTTTTCTCCTAAGTGCATCAGCCACCTTGTTTTCCTTTCCCTTGATATGCTTGATATCAAAGTCGTATACGCACAGAAACTCCAGCCACCTACTTTGTCTACCATTTAAAGTTGGTTGATCAAACAAATATTTCAGACCATTGTGGTCTGTTCTCAATTCAAATCTCCTTCGCATGAGGTAATGTCTCCATTTCCTTAGAGCCTGAACGATTGCTACCAACTCCAAATCGTGAGTGGAATAATTATTTTCATGCTCTTTCAGCTTCCTAGACTCATAATAGATTACAAATCCATTATGTTTGAGAACTCCTCCCAACCCTTCCTTACATGCATCTATGCACACCATGAAATCCATATTTGGATCTACAATTCTCAAGATTGGAGCGTTGGTTAACAACTGCTTCAATCAATGGAAACTCTTCTCACACTCTTCAGTCCACTGAAACTTTTTCTCCTTCGTTTGCAAGGAGGTGATAGGGTGAGCTATCTTTGAGAACCCTGCGATAAACCTTCTGTAATAGCCCGCTAGACCCATAAAGGATCTAACTTCCACCACATTCCTAGGCATTGACCATTCTCTGATGGCCTCAACTTTCTCAGGATCCATGGTGATCCCTTCTTCTGAAATAATGTGCCCCAAGTAATGGATCTGCCTTTGGTAAAATCAACATTTGCTCAATTTGGCATACAGTTGGTGTCCTCTCAACACTTGCAGTACTAATATTAGGTGTTCTTCATGCTCTTCCTCTGACTTGGAATACACCAAGATGTCATCCACGAAGACTATGACAAACTTGTCTAAATAGTCCCTAAATACACCATTCATCAAGCACATAAAAACAACAGGTGTGTTTGACAGTCCAAACATCACCACTGTGAACTTGTAATGATCGTACCTTATTCTAAAGGCGGTCTTGATGATGTCCTCATCCTTTATTCTTACCTGGTGATATCCTGATCTGAGATCTATCTTCGAAAATATTTTTGCACCCTTCAACTAATCGAAAAGATCATCGATCCTCGACAGAGTATACTTGTTCTTGACAATTACCTTGTTCAACTGCCGAAAATCAATACACAGCCTCAACGTCCCATCCTTCTTCTTCACGAACAGGACCGGGGCACCCCAAGGTGACACGCTGGGGTGAATGTACCCCTTCTTTAGAAGCTCTTCAAGCTACAATTACAACTCTTTCAACTCTGGTGTACTCATTCTATAAGGAGCTTTCGAAACTGGAGCTGCTCTAGGCATCAAATTTATAGAAAAATTGATGTCTCTTTTCGAAGGTAGTCCAGGTACCTCCTGAAATATGTCCTTGAACTCTGTGAATACCTCATGGTATCCAATCTTTGAGACTTCATCTCTGGATTCTTCCTCTACACGAGCTGCAAATAATTGACAGCCTTTCCTGTAACACATCTTCAGCTGCATCGCTAAGATTTCTCTAATAGCCACAACTCTGGGAATTTCTTGGACCATTTTCCAATTTCCCTCCTCATCTAGGCATGTAAACTTTTTACGACAGTCCAGAAGGGCATGGTGTTGGTCCACCCAGTCCATCCCAATTAAGAAGTCGCAAGAACCTAAATGCAGAATATTCAATTCAATATTCATGCTCAATCCATTCATGTCTACAAAACAGGACTTAATCAACTCAGTGACCTTCCTCTTGGTTCTTGTAGCCAACTGCACTAACCAACACTTTTCATGTTTTCTTTTTGATAAATGCAAACTTTCCACAACCCTAGGGTCTACATAACTATGGTTAGCCCTCGAATCAATTAAAATAATAATTGGTCAGTTGTTAATCATGTGCGATTGAAATTCTACTTGCTTGTCATCCAAGGCTGCATAGATCCTTGGCATCCTTCTGCCCATGTCTTCTACACACAATGTATAGTCAACCGGAGTTTGTCAGGTCCTATCCTTTAACAAAATCACAATATTCACTGAGAAAACTTTTTGACTTCACAAAGTTTTATGAGCTCAGACGGCTGTGCAAATTTCGAGACTTCGGGACTTCAGGTTTCGGGGTTTTGGTCCACGAGGCTTTCACACTCACTTTCGAGACTTCTGGTTTCAGGTTCTTGGTCCAAGAGACTCTCACCCCTTGTCACTCCAACTCCCAAATTTTGAAATTCCAATTTACTTTACTCTTCAAGCCCACAGTACAGTTGTCACCCTTAATCACGGTGGCGCATGGCACGTCCAGGAAGGTTCACATCACCTTCGACGACATCATTGGGTCCCACCATTCTTGCTTGTCTTCTCAACTCAGTGGCACGTGGTGCACACCCATGTGTCCACGTCCATTCCAAGGCAATCCAATGGTTAGACTTCTCTCCGATCTACAGCGCAGATCTTTTTGGCATTTTGGGGTTTCGGCATCGGGAGTTCGTGCATCCCCACATCTCGAACTTCTGTTTGCCGAAATTCTGAAATTACGGTTTATTCTTCCACTTGATCCGACGGTCACTTACGATCTACGGTGTAGATCATTTCGGAATTTCACGTATAACGATTTTCTTGTTCTTGTGCAACTCCAAAGGGTTTTTAAACCCTGCACAGGTTTTCCAGGGCTGATGATCACGAGGTTTCTCCTTCCCTCCTAAACAGATCCTAAGGCTCCAACACTTCTGGTATGGAGTCCTCTCTCCTTGTGGCCAGATGCCACCCCGGCTACGGTTTCATAACACCACTACACCTCCTAATCTTGGTAACACGGTCAAGTAACTCCTTGACACTCAGGAGCATTCAAAGGTTTGAAATTGGTCCTCCAGACACAATTTCTCTTCAAAGCCTCGGTCTAAAGACCACTCAACTAGCCCATCTAGGCTTAGCGTTGAAAAGTTGTCTCTGATAGCAAACTGTAATGCTCTTTGATTTTGTAACACTCTGATACCAAACTGTAACATTCCCAACCATCAACCCTATGGCTGGGCCAACATTACTACGTGGAATAACAATCTCATACTTAATTCTATATATAAGACATGCATTTAAGCAAATGAAACACATTTGAACTCGGAGTAACCAAAATAATTACTACTATTATAAATAATCAATGGCTTTAACATTAATTCGTATGCACAACAGAATACATGATAAATATAAATACATAGACATGTTGAAAAGTAATTAAAACATCATCTGGTACTTATCTTTGAAACGGTGGTAATTCCACCAACCAGGTGCAAGCCTTCCACGAACCTCCCAGCCTTAGACCACACTACTCATCAAGCTCAGCAGTGGGTCACCCTCGAGTTGGGACTAAGCTCCACCCCCAAGGCAAGGAATCCTAGGCTAGGCTAAGGTTACAGGGAAAACACACTATCACAAGGAAGGAATTTTCTCCCAGGAACCACTCATACTCACTGCCACAGAATCTCCTTCCCCACATGCCTGTTCCACCCTAGGAGTATACACCTTCTCTATCACCAAGACAGTCCTTCGGCTGCTAACCTCCCTTGCCTTGGGTTTCAGCAACAGACCGGACCAAAAGTCTCTGAGCTCTGTGGTAGCTACAGGGTTCCTTCTAGGAGTTCTCTCCTTCCTCTATGCACTCTCTCACCTAGAGAGAGTCGCTCATAGGAAAAGAAACCTGTTCTTCCAACTTCAATCACCTCTCTCACCTAGAGAGAGTGTTGTACAAACTAGCCAACAAGCCACACGTTTGTCCAGCACTGCGTGGCCACAACAACCAACGGGGAAAATAGACACGGGCTTTCCAAATAGGCTCAGCAATGACATGATGGTCTCACGATTATGGCTTTGGGACAGAGACTCCACACACAGGATCAATCTGCTCAGACAGAGGATGCATCGGCTTTTTCAAAATTTAACACAGGCTATCCCCGAAATCAACACACAGACTTCGCCCCCCAGTTTCAGAATGGCACAAGGTCTCTTGCAGGGGTTGGACGAGACGTACGGTTCAAAATATACACGAGCCTCTTCCAGAGTTTGGATGGGTTCATGCCCAAGCAGTCGAGGGTCGAATGGTGGAGGAACCCCCCCCCCACCATGTCTCATCTCAGTTGTTTTATTTGCATGGGCTCGGGTTGACACTTGTCACCCATGAAACTGCATGCATTCCTTCAGCAAGTGTTCCTTCCATTTGGAAGTTGCTTGTCTTTCCAAAAAGAACTTAGGATAAAACATAATATTCACATGTCTTTTGGAATAATATTTTAATATTATTCCCTAAGGACTTAATCCCCTAGGCTTAGCCCTAGGCTCAACACTTAGTCCCTTTTTCCCACCTTCTAGCCCCTTGCCCACTCTGTGGAAGCTTAGTCCCCCATCACTCATTCATCATGGTCGGTCTGCAAGCGGTGGTGTTTATATTTTTATTAATAATGTGCATAGATACATGTACAAAATCAGGCTCTTGGCCTTCAACACTTAGGCTCTTTGGCCTAACAATCACATAATCCCACCAACTTATATTAACTTGGCTCACCAGCCTATAAAAAACATAATTACAATTCATTTCATAAACATGATTTACAATGGGGCTCGGCCTTGGGGACATTACAATTTGTGAGAACAAGTATGAAATTTTCACTCTACTTGGCTATCTCTCTCTTATACACTTATGCAACTTGTTTGGAGGATCAATTTGTGGATGCTTTTGTTGTTTTTTGGATGGAATTTCTTGAATTAGGGTTTTATATCATGCTATCCTGGTGAAGTAGGTGAAAATTCTGCAACTTTATCTTTGGGCTATCAATGTTCATATTAATTTGTCTTTTTCATGCTAGACGTCTTTTTTGGGGAAACCCTAAGAGAGGAGCATAAGTGATCCCTCCTCTCACAAGGTTAATTTTGTCCAAAATATGTGAAGGAATCCTTGCTAGGGTTAGACTCCTAAAGCCCTAAATTGCTATCACTTTAGGATTTTATCCCTAGACACTTGATTTCTTGACTTAGTTGAAGTATTAAGAAGGGATAAAAGGTTGCTAGAGCACAAAAGTGCTTGCACTCTAGAAATCCTTCTCTTCAAGGCTTAAACCCTAAGGCCCTAATGTGCTAGCACCTTAGAGTTTAAACCCTACCTCTTAGTATTTGCTATATCAATCTTGAAGAATCATTGTATTTGTTGTTATAAAGACTCCATATCCCTTAAAGGTACTTATCTACAACTCTCTATTGGTGAAATTGATCAACAACCACTCTGTTTCAATTCCCTCAATCTTCCTACTAATTTTGCCAACACTAGCACTCACTAACTCACTAGTAAACTTGTTGTTGTTGCAAACATTTTCTACAACCATCTTAATACACTCTAATTTGATGCATACACTATTGTAAAGGTAGTTTAACTTGCTCAAAATTTAATTTAAATCAATTGGATAATGTTCTATGTGATGCATGCATAATTTTCTTGGTCAATTGTTGAGATTCTAAGTTTTTTTTATTGCTACTGTTACAAATTCATATTGTTGTTATAAGATTGGTGTACTATTGCAAATTTGTACTAGTTGTTGCAATTATCATTGTCTAGTGTATTTAAGGGACACTTATTACATGTTTGAGCTTGGAAATCATTACATATATGTTGTAAATTGTTCTTGTTCTAGGCAGGTACTCAAACAACTTCAATGTTCTTCTACTACCTTGACCTAGAAAAAACTTTAGGTGATCAAAAGATGGGGTGGTAGGCTTAGCTACTTTACTTGCTACTTTACTCCCTTGAGGTCACTAAGGAAGCCTCCCCTGTGGTGGACCTCTTCTATCACTAAAACCTGGGAAGTTCTTACTAAGGTGACAATGGTATGATCTTATGTAGCTATGCAAGATTTGAGGATTTTGTGTTGGGATTTGCACAACTACAAATCATGCAACAATAAACCCATTTGACTTTCTTTGCATCATATGTGGGTTCTAGTTCTTTTCCCAAGGTAATCTGGTACAATCCTTTTACCTCTTAATATATCTTCCATATGGGTTTTCCATTAGTAGTAGTTAGTACTAGTAAGCAAAAGATCATTGGGAGATGCCATATTAAAATATGTAGAAAAAGATGAAACTAATGGTTTGAATAAATAGATCTTAAAAAATAGGTCGTTTAAGAAAGAAATGACACTAAAAACAAACTTCAGATGTGAAAGATATGCCCTTTTGAAAAAGGTATAAACTATAATCAAAGAGCCATGTGGCAAGTCGAAGATGGTTCATGTGGTGATGCTCCTCCTTATCTAATTGTGCCTATAAGCTCACTTTTAAATAAGTTACTTATGAAGTGACCCACTTTTATAGAATAAGCGAGAATCACTTTTACAATGAAATTACTTTGTAAATGAAATTTGCAAGCAAGAAAATAAAATATTGAAGATATTTAATAGTGATTCACTTTTATAATTAAGTAAAATGCACTTTACAATGACCCGAACTTTTAAAAAAAAAGTAACAAAAAATAGAGACTTGAACCCAAGACCTCTTAGTAAGTAAAGTAAATTTCAACAAAGTGAGCTACTACTGAACACATTATAGTGTAAAGAAGGAGGATTGGAGGTGTTGTTGTTGTTGTTGAAGATGGCACTGGAGTGCATGCTCAATAAAAACTTATTTTCATGCATTCACGCACAAAAAAAAAATGTTTCTCAATGACAACAAAGGTTAGATCTCGGTTAGCTTACCTAAAAAATGCAAGTTTTCCCTCTGTTTCTGATTTACTGAGATTGAACAGAGCATATGATGATAAGAAAACGCTATCTGCTATGTTTATGATTTTCTAAGATCGCACAAAACGTAGGGAAAAGAGCATATGAAGATCGAAAAGAGTAGCAACCCGAAAATAAATAAATAAAACAACAAAACTAAAATAAAACCAAAATATTATCTCTATAAAAATGTAAAAGGGCCTATTCAGGCTTTATGATCTGACTGAAATGGTCATATCTTGGGAAAACAAAAACCTTTTCGAGTGAAATGAAAAGCATTTCTAGCTTAAAGAAACGCTCTCGACACAATGGAATGGTCATCTTGGCTAAACAATCTACACAATTGTAGAAACCAGAGATGTGGAAACATGGCTTCAATATCTTGATCTACACTGAGAGTGTGTCTCTAAATGTGCTCTGATACCATGTTTGAAAACATAGGTATTCCAACAGAGGACGAACACCTTCAGTAACCACTCACACAACTAGATCAAATATCAACACGCCGATGCTTTTACGTGGTAAAACCCTTGTGGGGAAAGATCCACGACCCCAGCCAACATGGCCACTTGGAACAATTTATTAATGTAGCCATTAAGATCGAGGAGAATATGATCAGTCAAATCACTCTATGTTGGAAACATATCATGACTGTTGAATTACCTAACTACAAATGCATACTAAAGAAACACACTAAGAAACATACTTTTACCTAACTATATATTAGACCAAGTTGATCTTAACTAAATCCCAAGTGTCTAAATATCCTAACAACATTGAGTAATGTTACCATTTTTGGAGCTTGACGTTGCCTGCTAAGAAAACCCAACACTACATCGAATCCCTATAATAAAGGTGAGGGCAATCCTTTCCTTTCTTTCTCATGCCAAAGGCACCATTCCCCTTTGGAAACCTAGAAATCACCATTAACATAAACTACAATGGCGAATATAAATTCAAGTTCAATAGGATTGAATAAGCTTGTGGTAGGCATGCTCAATAAAATCTCAAGCTCTATAAGAACAAAGAGGTTATTGCGAGGCAAGATAAATGTGTCAATTTGGCTTAACTTGTAGGGATTTTAACTTGAATTGTCTAATCTATCGATCTAGAATATTTTGGAACTTTTGACAATATAGTCTACTTCAAGATTAGGCAAAACCTCCCAAAAAAAAATATTACACCATACACGAGCCTTGGATTAAAGTAAAACTTTACTATTATTTAAATTTTTTGTTAAATTATTATCAAAATTGTAACTCTAAAAAAATTCATTTACTACAAAATTAACTTACTCCTATTTAACTTTACATACTCACAAACATGCTAAATGCATAGTTGATGAAACACATTTCAATGAAAAAAAAACACATAATTTTATCCACACATGTCTTAGAAACCAAAAACAAAATAATAAATTTTATAAACTCTCTAAAATATTTTAAAATTTTAAAATGTTTATTTTAACCCTTAAAATTATAAAGAATTTCTTATGAAATGCAGTCAAACTAATTCCAAGTCAATAGGAATAGGAATTGACAGCAAAGCCAAAGGCAAAGTCGCGCATGGGCATGGACTCATAATATGCTATTCATACATGTAATTTTGTAATGAATGATATCTTACTTAATGGAATTTAGATCCTCTTTCCTATTCTATCATTACTATCATAATGAGAGTAACACTTCATGGGTTTGATATGAGATATGTAGATAGTTTTGTATTTGTTGGAATTTGGTGAATGAAAAATGGTTTAAATGGTAATTTAAATGATATTTGGGTAGATTCGAAATCTAGAAAGTAGTTAAAGATTGCAATTTGTAATTGAAGTTTATTATGGAGTATGCAAATTATTTTGTATTTATTGGACAAAGAATTATTAAAATGATAATTTTAATTATTTAAATTGTATTTTTAAACATTTGAATAAATTCAAAGTTTTTTTATTTTTTTTTTTTTTTTTTTAAATAAAGTAATTTTTTTTTATTAATTTATGTTAATGTTTATATAATGTTATCTAGTTATCTGTTTGTCATAGAAGGGAAATTAGAACAGGTGGCTTTTATAAAAAACTTAGAGTTTGACGCGTCACAGATTAAACTAAATAGTATGAACAAAACAATGATCAGAAACTAGTCACTATGACCATCTAGCTTGCGTCGAGAGGCATATATTCTTCCCATCCTTGGAGAGGTGAAAAAACCAGAAGGAGAGCAAACAAAAGAACCTGGAAGTGTTATTCCCTGTGCGAGCTTGGGTTGCCATGGATGTTGTAGGTAGGGACAAACTTATGGCCGCATGTATGGCATTGATTCCATGCTGGAGCGCCCTCCAAAGCATCGAACATGAAAGCCATTCTCTCACCGAGGATACGTTGAATGTGCAACTGGTCGTCCTTCTTTTGTCGATTTCGAAAATGAGTTGAAGGTGCTCGTCTAAGAGTTAGTTTGGGGAAAGCAGAGGAATCTCTGCCTCTGTTTCCTCGTCAGCGCTCGTAGTATGGTCCTCCACCTGCCTACTTGGGGGGATTTCTTCCTCCACAATGTAGATGCCTGTGCCAAACACCTGATCCTGTTGGTGGATTTTGGGGGGAGGGGGGGGCAAGAGAATAATTGAGCAGAGGAGTGCTCTCTTTTGGAGGTGTCACCTTCTCTCCGATCGGTGGCTACCAGGGATCAAAGGAGGTATGTGAGGGGGTAACAAGGGAAGCTGAGGTGACCCCTGACTATTATGCTTGGGGTGTGAATTGCAATGAGAGCTAACTAGGAGGGGGTGAGTCTGTTGCGCTTGGAGAGGGCACTGTAATACAATGCCCGTCTTCTAGACTTCCCCCTCTCTCTTGACATGGTGGAGGGATTGTGGAGGTCAGTCTGCGTTGGAGTGAAGGCGAAGGGTGGAGGGATAGGTGGGGAAATATTGCAATGAGAAAGCCCGTGAGAGCCGAGGAGCAAGAGCAATTGTAGAGTGAAATGTGAGAATTTGCTAAGGCATTTTCCTTCATAGTGCAGGCCGAGATGACAGGGAGGATTTCCATGAAAGCCAAGGTAACCACTTCCTTAGGCCTGGTGCCTAGCACAGTACACCCGATCTAGCTCACGCGGGGGGCCATTAAACGTGTGAAGTTGTCCATGCGCACTACCTTAACTCTCTGCTGAGTGCGGGTCATTTTAAAATAATGGATGGGAGGTTGGTGGCATGGGTTATTAACTCCCATTGTTACCTCATGCCATCTATCCTCTGACTTTGTTCACTTGTCACCCCATCCGAGGGGGCAATTTGCAATTATTAAAATGACAATTTAAAATAAATTAAAATTTTCAATTGAATTTTTATCTAAATAAAAAATTAAAACCACTAAAATAGCGAGTAATATAATGACACCTTATCTCACTTTATGCTAGAAAATTGTCTAACTATTTTGGTTTTTATTTGCCTTACAGAAATAAATTAAACACACTGAAAAGTTCCATAAACAATAAGATTATACATAATTAACCACTTAAATATATAAATCCAACAATTTCTCTTCCAATTTCAAACAAAACTAAAATATCCCATAAAATTGCAAAAACAACAATTAGAATACGGCCTCTACTCAATATCAATATCTTGTTTGATCAATTTTATTAAATTAAAGTCAAGTACGTTTGTCAATGTAATAATGTGTGAACAATGATATCTTATAATATGTAGGACTGAAGACTTTATTCGAATTTTGTACAATGGTTTGACGACAAATGTATCGAAACATGAGAGAAAACTTGCTTCATTTAAATACTTTACATTAATTTTCACATCAAAAAACAATATATCTGTGAAATCTGATACGTTCACCGTTTTTAATGTTGAAGGCCCCCTCGTCCAGGTCACACGAAAGCGACCGAAGCCGACGCTTTGGACCCAAGTTCATCATCACAACCCACACACCAAAATATTCCAACTTTAAAACCGGCCGATTCATGCAACAACTTGACCAAACCACTGTGCTCTACTGACGACTGTAATGCTTTCCATGGCTTTTACTGCTTACATTTTTTGGTTAGACAGTAGATAAAGGTTTCTACTCTTTCTGATTTCTCAACTAATATTACACAGTAGCACTTTCCATGTGATTTTGACGACTCGCCTTGTCGGATATATTCAACCCGGCGTGTAAGAAACGCTGTAGCTTACTGCGTGGCCTCAGTTGCCGACACAACACACTATTTTCGCCGAGAGATTCCACGCAATGAAGGGAAAATCACGGATTCTCAATGTAGCCATCTAATCATGTAACAAAGTTATTTTCTGTGTTGTAACGTGGAAGTTGCTTGTATATAAAGTGTGGAAGTTGCTTGTATATAAAGTTTACTTCTTTTTTTTCAGTCTCACAATTTATCGTAATTTAGTTGTCAATCAACAGTGGGACAATTATTACTGACAATTACTGGCAGTGGAAAACCTAGTCACCTGAAATAATCTGTCAATAGGATATACACTTTCATTGCCAGATACCTCTGAGAATCTGTTGATGGTCAATAGGGCGCACACTTTCACTGGTGCCAGATATCTCGGAGTCTTGGGAAGTTATAAGGAAAACCAGCTCTTAGGCAGTTTAAGAAAAACCAGCTCTTAGCTAAGTAAAAACAGTTTTAGATCCTATTCTAAAATCAATATAAAGTAATCACATTTTTTTAATGGATGAGATTGTAGTTTTTATTTGGTTTAGAGTTAAAACCAATTCATTACATCTATTGACAATGGGCACAATTAATGATCTTTTAACCTTATTTAACCTTAAACCCTAATCTGATGGCTATGCATTGAAGATGGTGGCATATTCTTAGTCGTCCTCCAAAATCAATGGATCAGAATTATTGTTCATAACTTTCTTGCATTTATCAAGGCATCTGTTAACATGTTTACTTTTTAACATTTACCTAATCACATTAAAAAATTACTGTAAGGATATGTAATTGCCACATTCCATTTATCAACCTAATGCAACCAAACGTTTCATATTACCACAAACGGATTACCACAAACGTTTTATATTGCTACCTTTGGGCGTTCTCAGCAACGAGTTAGCGGCTATGCTAGTAATATTAAAATTAAAATTAAACCTGAGTTTATTAAAAAGATTTACATATTCTTCCAAAAAAAAATTTAACTAAAAAATTTTAAAAATTATTATTTTTAAAACTATTGTTTAAAATTTTGAAATAACAAGTTATATTTTTTTTTTGTTTGTTAATTTGTGCGAGACCTGTTGGCTACGCGATTAACCTGGGCGATTAACCTGGGATCGCACCCAGCCTGAGCCACACCAACCTTTGACATGGTTCCCTTGACATGGTTGGATTTTTTGTCCCCGCAAGTTTCGAACCGGTGACTTTAACATCACGGAGTGGCTTAACAACACACTCCGTCACCAACTATCCTACACCTCGGAGACAAATAACAAGTTATATTAATATGACCTACCCCACCTTTATTATTTTTCAAAATCCTGTTTAGAATTATTTTTCAAAAATTTCTGTTTAGAATTTTGAAGTAACAAGTTGTATGAATATAACCTACCCAACCTTTATTATTTTTCAAAATCCTGTTTAGAATTGTGAAGTAACCAGTTATAGTTATATGACCTACTCAACCTGTCACTTTAAGATTCCAAGTTGTGAAAACTTTGAAAGATAAATACATTAACATAATTCCAACTTATTCAACTTGTCATTTTAAAATTCTAAATAAAGATTTTTTTAGAAATGGTTTATTATTTTAAAATTCTGAATAAAATATTGTCATGTTGCTAATTTTAAAATTGTAAATAAAGTTTTTAAAAATGGTTTATTATTTCAAAATTCTGAATAAAATATTGTCATGTTGCCCTTAATTTATTAGGTATTGTATAGGGTACTCAAATGGTTTTATTTTTGTAAAGGTAGTTTTTTTGGGGGGTGTGTTTCATTTTTTTCATTCGAAAATTTGATTATTTTCATAATTTTGGGTATAGTTTTTATTGGTATAAGATATTTTGTGGGTAAGAAATTGTTAGATCAACAGATTTGAATGATTATTTGTGTATAATTTAAGTGTTCTCAGATTTTTTCAACATGCTGAATTTATTTTTACATTCAAAACTGGATTTTAAACAACAAAAAATAATGATTTAGTACAAATTTATATTACGGATTTCAAAAAAAAATATTAACAATTAGAGGAATTAAAAGAAGAAGTTGTTATATAGATTTTGGATTAACAGGTGATTACTTTAATATTCCAATTTATCACTTTAATATTCCCAAAATAAAAAGTTATTTAACAGGTGATTACTTTAAACCTACCAAACCATCAGCTCGAAGTTTGAGGCAAGATTTTTGGAGGATGGTTCATCAAGGTTTCAGGCAAGATTTTTAGAGGATGGCCGTAAAGTCATGTTTCATCATGGAAAAGACTTGACTCTGTTTATACCTAAATTACATGTTTCACCATGGAAGATACTCGACTCTGTTCATACCTAAATTTTTGCAATATTCGCATAAAATTGATCTTATATTCTTTATTATTCCACTTAGATCGATTAACCTGAGAAAAATCTTAAATCACGCCCGCTGCAATTAGAGCTATGGATTTTCGTTTCGTCGGCATAGACGCCTGAGAAAGACGCGTTTAATCGGCGCCGTAATGCAATTCATTAAAATGAAATTCGTTATCAGATCATCGAGAACCCTTCAGATCCATTTTCAACTTCGAAATCTTAAGCACGCTCAGAGAGATAAAACGAACTTGTAGATGTAATAGAGGTAAGAACAATTTGAGAATGTTGTTTTTTAATGCATTTTCGTACTTAAAATGGATTTATGCTGATCATGTCAGATAGTAGATAGTAAAACGTCATGTGCTTTATGCTGATCGTGTCAGATAGTAGATAGTAAAACGCCATTGCACATGACAATGAACTAATTAGGGCGCGCCAGAAAGCCGAGGCATGGCGTTAATGAAGCCATGGCGTTTGTTTACGACTTTCAGCCCATCTCATTCTACCCACTTCACTCCCAAATTCTAAGAAGAAGAATCCACTGGTGAATAAGTGTGGAAATGATCGAATAGAAGATGAAAGGCGGAATAACTGTTACTCTTGGCTGCGTACTGTTGGTTCTGGCGAGTTTACTCGGGCCCGCCCTCTTTCTGAAGCGCTGGGTACGATATTTTTCGCTCTGAGAGTTTTCGTATCACTAGTAGGTTTGCCATGATTGATCTACATGATTTAATTTGAACGTAATCATGAACTTGGTTTTTTCCTTTGCAGACGGATGATGTATGGAAAGAACGAGCGCTTGCGGTGACGAATTTGTTTCGGGCAAATCAAAGCGAGATAATAGTGAAAACCACCATGTGGCAGAGAATATCGGTGACCAGGAAAATGCTAAATTGTTCTCCCAGCACAGTGTGTTCGGCATCGTCGTGGCTTCCCCTCGTCAAGAAGTCCAGTTATAAGGATGAAGCCGCCTTCTGCCCGTTCTATTTCAAGTGGATTCGCCAGGACATGAAGCCTTGGGCAAAGAGTGGGATTACTATAGACATGGTTGAAGCTGCAAAACCAGAGGCGTCTTTCAGGCTGACTGTTGTTAATGGCAGGATGTATATCGAATCCTACCGAAAGTGTTATCAGAGCAGAGATCTGTTTACGATCTGGGGAATTGCGCAGTTGTTGAAATTCTATCCCAGATTGCTTCCCGACTTGGATTTGATGTTCAATTGCGATGATAACCCTGTTATCCATCGGGGAGACTATAACGATTCAACCAAGCCTCCTCCCCCGCTGTTTCGTTATTCCGGGAGCGAAGATACTTTCGATATTGTCTTTCCAGATTGGTCTTTCTGGGGATGGTAAGTGCAACTCCACTGTCCAAATTTTTAAGAAGCATATAAGAATTTTTCAAGCAGAAACAGACTATACACGGTTCCGAAAACATAGACAAGTTACCAGTTCCTGTATCTAGGACATTCACCTTTCAATACCAAAACTCTAGCCCTAAGGAATCGCTGAGAATATCTAGCCTGATGACAATTCAGATTTCTTCCTCTGCTAAAAATTTATTAATATGTCTCCTCCCGATTAAGTTGTTTATACTAAACATTAACTTCCTGAAACATTTTCAAGTTAGTAGTATCGGACCTAGGATTATAGGCCTGCTTTTCAACATATACCAGGCGATTATTACCCAGAAAAAGCAGTGACATTAGACATAGCTTTAACAACCTGCTCCTGCCTGGCAACTGTAACTCGCCTTCATTTGGCAATCTTCAGGGGCTGGACCAGCCCTTACAGGAACTTTGATTGAGGAGACGAAATTCTTCATTACTTATGATGGGATGCAACAGCTTCAGGTTAAAGCATTGTCTTGTCTTATGTTATTTTGGACATCATATGGTATTTAGGTGCAGGAGGGAGAGTTTGGTAAGGTGCATTCAAATTCTCATTTTCATTTTCAGTGATTAATAAGTTTCTATTATATCTGTTTATTTTTTATAACTTTTAATGTTTGAATCCATTAGAAAGAACCATGACCCCAATTCCATTGATAAAACTCTGATTTGAAATCAGAAAGACTTACTGGAAATCAGGACAACTCTGATACCTTGTGCCACACCGTAAGAAGGTTGCCCAGTGTTCTGATCCACGCTCGACATCTGTTAGAAAGGTAAATAGACAGAGGAAACTTGCAGGAAAATAAATGCCAAATTAATCCAACAATAAGCACAGCATGCACAGGTAACTGACACCCGAAATTATAGTAGAGAAAACCCCAACGGGGCAAAACAACCATTTCGAATCTGCATTGTATTCAGTGTACTTTAATTGCAACATAATACCCTCAGGCCTTCGCATTGGCTAGTAAGGTAAATAGAGGCACAGGAAAAAACATAAATGCCAAACTAATCCAAAAGTAAATACAGCATGCACAGGAAACTAACACCCAAGATTCTATTAGAGAAAACTCCGAAGAGGTAAAACCTCCCCTTTTAAATCTGCATTGTATTCACTGTACAGTAATAGTAACATAATTAATCTATACTTAAATACAGTGTAGATAGGAAGAATACAGTATTGATATTGATATGGAGAATGGAGTTTTTATTAAATTTTATTTAGAAAAAATTATATATATAGTTTAAGTGGGTTTAATGGTTAAATATATTTATTTCATTCTTAAAAGTTACAAGTTCAAATTCAGAACAGTAAGTTACCTCTCTTTATATTTTAGCAAACAAATTTTTTGGACAAAAGATTCTTTATCCCACAAACAAATCCCCTGTGCTAGTTTTGGTTGTTTTCTGTAACTTTTTCTGTTTGATTTTGTCTGAAATTCGGTGATGAATGGTTGGATCTGCAGATTTGAGTGGCTAAGTTTGTATAATCCTAATGCCCCAGGGGTTTTTCGGTTGAATCCATTTATGCATTCAGAAATACAATTTAAACAACAGAAAATAACGATTTTGTCCAAATTTACATCTCCAAATTCTGACAAAAAAAACCCAAAAAATAAAACGTTTAGCCAACACCATTATTTTCCTGCAATTTTCCTGTCTAGCCATTTACATTCATCAGCCTCTTGTTTAATTCCCTTTTATCGACCTTGATTGTCCAACCTGTTATTTGCAAACTCGCTGCCCTCCAGATGACCTTATACATTCTTGCTGTATTCAGTTCTTTCTCAGAGATAACACCCTGTTCCTTAACTTCTTTTGACTCAGGCCCTTCCTCTTTTTGGAGAATTGGAAGGAGTGCCCGTTGGAATGAATTGTCAATAGAAGGGGTCCATTCAGCAAAGATGAGCTCTTTCCATGGCAGATGTGCACTTAGGTCAGCAAGTTCATCTGTTAACTGATTCTCACCACGCTGAATCTGGCTGAACTCAACATTTGGAAAATAATCTATATATGCGTGAATCAATTGAAAAGGAGCTACCAGGCATTAGTTACTCTGCATTTGGCTCTGTTTTAGATTCTGAGAATATTGTGACAGGATCTTAACTATAGTCTGGGAGTCTCCCTTAATAGTGAGGCTAGGAGGGTCGATCCCGTGCAGTTCGCTGCCATCTCTGCAGTATTATTTGTGGTTTCCCCTGAATTTCCTGCTTAAACATAAAGGAGGCTTAAGCTTATAATCCCTTAATATCCCAGCGTAACCTGCTCTACCTTGGTTTCCAAGAGCAGTCATCATCGAAGTTGAGTTTGATCGCTATAGGTTCAGGGGAGTTCATTTTGGATTATCCACATTCCGCTGGCATTATCCATAACGCACATTTTCAGCGGGCCCTCAGCCAGAAATCAGCAAAATGGATTCTCATGGCTCTGAGGTGGATTTTAGGTTTTCTGAGGTCACCCTTTCGATTCTGATGCCCAAAATCTTGAGACATGTTGAAACCATGAACAAATCAAAGTTTAAAATGAAACCATGATTCATGAACAATTCAAAGTTTAAAAAAAAAAACATGTTTCAAGAAATTTTGATGGGAATCATACCATTTTATAGTTTAGAAGCTTTGGATAAATTTATCTTATGTAATGAATTTGATTGAGATATATTATATTTATTTTTTTCCTGATTTAAATAAATTTAGCTTTCAGCTAAATTTATTTTATAAAGAAAATTTAAAATTTCAAAAATTAAAATATAGGAAATAAACTAATGTTATAATTTTAAGAATTTGCAATAAAACCATTAACCATAAAATAATGCCACAATCATTCTAATAATAAAAACATTTTGAATACATTTTGTCATATTAAATAATTATAAAATTCGGATAGGCTTGAGGGTATAGATCAATCTCAACTTACCCAAGTATTGTGCTTGACATTTGCAATTATAGTAAATTTCAATTGTACAATTTATTTGTAATAAAAGTTTTTGAGAAAACTAAAATCATTTTTATAATTAAAAATTAAATTTAATAATTAAAAATTATAATTTTTAATCATTTTTTAAACTTAATTTTAATAATATTGTCTAAAAAAACTTAAATCATAAAATATTTATGGTTAAATATTTTTTTTGGACAAAAAAATTTTCAGTTTTGTTAATTGTTCAGTGTGATTTGTTTTAATATGATATGTAAATTTGAATAGTTAAATTTGTATAATCAAAATATTTTATGGATTTGGATTTTTCAACAAACTGATTCTATTTATACATTAATAAGTTTTTTTTAATCATAATAACAAAGAAACAAAGCTTCCGGGAAAGTGAACCAAAGGGCTTGCTCCCATGGATAATGCCAACTATTTTGAATCAATTTTTTATTCCTAATAAAAACAGGTGATAAGAAAATATACCAATGCTAATTAGGGCAGTCCCTGACTGTTGGGAGAGGACTTTCTGTATGGTATTTAACCCAATCGCTTGCTGTCAGAACTCCACGTCTAGATACTTGTGATTTTGCTCATTGAATTGGCATCGCCCAAATTAGCGAAGTCTACCTAAAGATAGGCAGAAAGAATAATATAAAAATTAAAATCAACCCTAAGCATTGGAGTGTTCCTCTGGCTTTGGATTCTTTGTGTCATTGGACTGTTCCTCTGGCTTTGAATTCCTCTGGATTTGAATTCTTTGTGTCATTGGAGTGTTCCTCTGGCTTTGAATTCTTTAGGTTGTGTTTTTAATGTCCTATTCTTTCTAGTGCACTCTGGTTCAAGATGGAGATATAGAGGAGATTGAAACTTTGGTTGGATTTCAGGTTGGGTTGTTTGTATGGCTGGGTCCATTTCAATTCAAAATGGTGGTTCCCTGTTTCAACTCTGGTCCAATGACGTGGATATAAATAAAATTGAAACTTTGGTCAGATTTGAGCCTGAGCTTATTGTATAGTGGCATCCCATTTCACTCAAATAATGGCTTCCCATCCCAATCTTTAAATCATAGCTCCATTGTTAGTGTTTAATGACTGTCTATGCTCATGTAGATATTCAATATAGAATGGAGTTAAGTTCTATATTTAATGGTGTATATCTCATTATATGTATCCATTTAACCCTGCACTGTAAGGTGCATATAAACCTAAATCTATATCATCCCTAAATTGACATAATTATATTATAGCTAAATGAAAAACTAGAAAATCAAGTTAAGATTTATGTTCCTGCAGGCCGGAGATACGGACACCACCATGGGAAACATTAGCGAAGGAGATCCAGAATGGCAGCCAAAAGGTCAAGTGGGAAGACAGAGATCCCACAGCCTACTGGAAAGGAAATCCCTACATGGGCCAAGGGAGACAGGATCTTATGAATTGCATACACAGGCGCCACTGGGGTGGTCGTCTGTATAATCAGGTAGTGTATGTAGATGCACAAGGATTCCGATGAGATTTATACGGATTTCAGGTTTTTATGTTTCTTATTATTGTATACAGGACTGGGATAAAGAGACCAGACAAGGGTTTAGACAGTCCAAACTCTCAGACCAGTGTCATCACAGGTATTTTCTGGCTACCTTTCTTCTGTAGCTTCACCAATATTCATTTGATTGAAATTAATTAGACTTGGAATTTGGACTTCAGCATTGCCTGTCATATTGACTGATAAACTTGCTGAACCCTTTTGAAAAAGAAAAGTAAAGTAAAACAGCTTACATGTTAATAATGTTTTCCATGATCCTTCCTTTATAAAAGAAGAGGATAAATCTCATTGGCCAAGATCTATTTCTAAGAAGAGGAAAAATCTCATTGAACAAGAGATTAAATTTTATCAGGTAGAGTTGTCTGCTAGGCTTAATGGAAGGTTAAGACAGTCACTGTAACCTGGAACAATGTTGGGCAACCTGTATTATCATAATTCACTTAAAATGTGGAATAACATGACTGGTATTGACAATGCCACCTCTCAACATCCATGATATGATGACTACTGCCCTCCTTCCATCAAGCCTAGCTGGCAGCTCTGCCAAATAATTTTTATCCTAGTCCTGTAATATATAGCATATGATGTCTGTTCTAGTTTCAAGAATGAAATTCTCATCATTTGTACTTTGGAAAACCTTTCCCTTAATTTACATGTATTTTCCCTGTATTTGTAAGATTGTTCTGGGATTCCTATGAATATCATATAAATTTGATCTGTGTGTTAGGTACAAGATATACATCGAAGGGAACGCGTGGTCAGTAAGCCTCAAGAATATTATGGCGTGTGACTCGCCAACTCTTTTGATAACACCACAATACTATGACTTTTATCTCAGAGGGCTTGTTCCCCAGCGTCATTACTGGCCTATAAGAGCCGATAAGAAATGTGACTCTATCCAGTTTGCCGTAGACTGGGGAAACAAACACCCAAAGGAGGTAAGTTTTTCATAGCAGCCTTGCCCGTGGCAAACAATTCCCTATATATAAAACAGGAAATTGAACTTGGGTTTTCTGCAGGCAATGGAGATTGCAAAGGAAGCAATAAAATTTATTCAGAACGAGTTGAAAATGTCGAATGTATACGATTACATGTTCCATATTCTAAACGAGTATTCAAAGCTATTGAAATATAAGCCCTCTGTTTCAGAAAAGGCTGCAGAGTACTGTTCTGAAACAATATTTTGCTTTGCAAATGAGGCGGAGGAAGATTATATGAAAGATTCAGTTGTCACCACTGCTAGTGCTTCGCCCCCATGTAAGCTGGGAGACCTTGAATGGGAAGAGAAAGCCATTAAGGAATTCCTTGTAAAGAAAGCTAACTCAATAGATTATGTTAAACACTTGGAAGATATAGGAAGTGTTTAATCTTCCTTTCGCTCATGCCCTTGCTCTGTAATAACATCTCTGCATTTTTCTCGCTAAAAATAGCCTTTCTCTGTTGCTTAATAATCGGTGGTGCAGATCTTATTTCTCTTATGTTACATTGAAGCATTAACGAGGGTTAACATATTTAACAGCTCAACCAGAAATTCAAGCTGGCAAAATGAGCCTCTTTAACAATTCGTTCACAAGTATGGATATAGATTCAGATCACTGGAAGGCCTTTATAACAACCATGATTTTTCCTTCAACTTTCAATGAAGTTTACACGTCTTTTAGAAAAAGAACTTGCATTAAGGTAAGCAATTGATATTATTTACAGGAAAATTTGCACCAAGTAAGGTAAACAATTGATATTATTTACAGTAAATTTGCAATCGTTTGCTCTCTCTTTGGGTGAGTCATGGGCAACTTACAATCTATATGACATGTCTGATTACATTCCTTACGGGCGACTCATGGGCCATTTACACTCGATATCACATCTAAATGATTAAGATTGAATTATTTACAAAATTTGGTAAAAGGGCTTATTAATTTAAAAGCTTTTCAAAGAGGATCACATTTTCGTATTTTTACCATTTCCTTTCTTTTAACTGATTTTATCTCAGTTAGAGCATTTATTAAGGACTTTTGGAGTTTTTAAGCAATTATATATTTTGGCTCATTCAATAGAATCACAAGAACTAACAATGGGATAGGAATTGCCCCTAGTCATGATCATAGTCATGATCAAATCAATGTATTTGTTGTGTTAACACTTGAGTCATTATCAAATCAATGTCTTTGTTGTGTTACCACACGAGTCACTATCAAATCAATGCTTTGTTGCATCTTTTGAATATGTTATAACATTTGTCATAGCGATAAGAATTGGTTTCTATGGGGTTTGGTATCACCCAATTTTGGTCCATCTTCAAGTCTTTTCATTAAGAAGGTTTTGGGCTTTTCCCTTTGGTACTATGTGAAAACCCTTCCTTCATAAAGTAAGGCACCACATGTTCATGATTATGATAAAGTCTAGATTAAAAGACAATGTTTTCATAATCCAAAAGTTCTTTACAATTTCAAACTCCACTATTCAATACAATTGGATATAAAGGCCTTTGCTTAAATCAACATAAATACATATCTAGGCATAAGTACTGGACAATGGAAACATTCTTAGTAAGTATTGAAGTTAGTGTAGTATACTTTTCCAAAGCATTACTAATGGATTTTGGATTCATAGCCCCAATGTTCCAAGGAGAGACTAGGTAGTGTAATCTATATCAGGACCTCTAATAGAGACTCTGTATGTGGCTTTGGTGGGCCACCAAGAAGGATGTCCACCTTCCTTTGCCAACCAGTAGGAGAGAATTAGCATACTGTCAGTAATTATTATTGTAATCTTACCTCGCCAATCGAGTTGAGCATGACATTTCCAAATAAATAATTAGCATGCTAGTTCATCAAACAATTAATTAATAAAAAGAGAAACACCGCTTTTTAGTGAGAAGTAAAAGAAGCAAGTCTCTTGATGTTGTTGTAAACAAAAATCACCAAGTTTGATGAAAAGAGTGTCGTCTCGCTGAAATACAATCAATGGTCATTTACTTCTTACTTCCAATGGATTTTCTCTTTCATTCTATGTGTATTTTTGTATTGTGCAACATTTTATTCTTGTGTGTCAGTCTAATATGTTGCTGCATTTTCATCTTTGCATGTAGAATTGTAGATCAATTGGTATAAGAGCCTCGATCCAAGCCAACTTCTGCTCAACCATGGAATTGAGAAGAGAGGCCATCCAACAATTTTTTTTTTTTTTTTTTCAGAGCTAGACATCGTTCTCAAAACTTTCAGTATATCCTCCTCAGGGCTTCTAGCACGTTCATCTTTCATCAGTGTCCACACACCCTCTTTAGGGTACCGGGTGCCTTCTCAATGCGCTCAGGAGTTTAGTGATTCTCAACATAGCATCCAGTGACAGATCGACATCCGTGGTGAATAAAAATTATGTCGTCGCGAAGATAGTCGTCTACAGAGGATTCTGCATCCACTGCCACATCTCCAATTCATGATTTAATGATGACTCTCCATGAACTACTCTATTTGCAACAACACAGAGCTCCAACACCCATGCAACTCGATACACGCTTCAAATTACCGAAGTTTGCGGACCAAATGAATGACAAGAATGTCGAATTGCAGTCTTTCCACATACTTTTGTACATGTCCTGAAATGACATAAGACATGAAGCTTCATATCGTTGGTCTGCAACTCGATGGAATTGCGCAGACATGGTGGGACACTTAGTTGGAGAATTACTCTTTGGTCATGGATAGAGGCGACTTGGTCGAGACACAGACACCACACATTACAATGTGGGATGGATTTTTCCAGGCTCTTAGAGAGAGCTTCTACCCACTGGGCTATCGCTAGAACCTCCACGCCAGATGGTTGCAGCTCCAACAACTTTTTAAATAGTTTGTCTAGGGATACATTGACATCTTTTGCAAATTGCACATCCATATGCACATTGGTGACCTAGAAGAAGTATTGGTTATCAAATTCAATTCTGGTTTACTAACACATATTCGTCATGAATTTGATTTGTTTGAGAGTTCTTCCTTGGACAAGGCCTTTCTTCGGGCCTTATTCGTTGAGTGCAAAGTGGCTCCTTGGATCCGCTCACTCCAAATCGGATATGACCCTTCTACTACTCGCCCTTCTCAGGTTACCCCTACCGCCACCTCCACACCTCGAACAACGCCCTGGTTTACTCGCATGCTTCTGTCGATTTTCGAGCGCTTTAGAACCTTTGCCCCAACAAAATTCTTTTTGCAGAGGTCACTCAGTCTGATTCCCCTGACCCTCTTGAATTTGTTTCTCTCAAAAATCCTATAGAAGTTGACTCATCTCTAATTCTGATGACTACCAATGAACACGACACCGCCTCTATGCCCCTGTTTACCCACAATTTTCAAATTAAGCATGAATTAGCTACTATCATCCTAGACAATGAAAGCCAAAATAACCTCATCACCCATGAATTAGTCCAATACCTACAACATCCAACTACTCCACACCCTGAACCATATCAGCTCGAATGGGTACAAAAGGATGGCTTGCACCTCACTGTCTCTCGATGTTGCGTGGTGACCTTTGCTATTGGCCCTTTTCGAGATATTATGGTGTGTGATGTTTTACCTTTAGATTGTGTTGACCTATTACTCAAAGTCCCATACCAACATGCCCAAAATGTTTTTTATCATGTCAAACTCCATAAATACCACCTGCAACATGAGGGACGCATCTATGTTCTTACCTCCTCTATTCCTCACTCTACACAGCCTCTGACCTAACAAGCGACCATTAAACAAGTAACTATGAACAAATATGCTTCCTTGTGTCTGGTTCGCCGCATCAAACCAAACCATCTGACTAACCCAACACCTCAGGACATGGATCCCCTGCTCCTAGAATTTTTCAATGCCTTCCCCCAACCCACGAGACTGCCCTCATCTTTATCTATTGAGCACACCATTGATCTCCTTCCAGAAGCCTCTTTTCCCAATGTCTCTTCATACTGTCTCGCTCCCTAAGAGGTTGATGTGATAACACGCCAACCTGACCAACTTTTGAATTCAGGCCCTACTCCACTTTCATATTTTCCTTGTGTGTCTCCAACATTTCTTATGGCAAAGAAGGTTTATGTTCTAGTAGTCTTTGCCAGTAGGTCATTGTTAGAAAAAACAGGACCGTGGATCAATAAACTAAAACAAATGTGGAAACAAAACACAAAAGATACACAATACAATAGAGACACAAATTTATGTGGTTCACCCAGTGTGGGCTACACCCACCAGAGAAATTGCAAAGTCGTTCCTTTATTATTATCCAACAAATGAAGGGATACAACCTACAACAAACATGATGTAACTTCGTCTTCTTTCTCTCACAGTCTCTTATCTCAGAATACAATATTCTCCCATAATGCATAGCTACAATACATTTCCCTCATAACAGAGGGTTGTCTTCTAGGGAAAAAAACCCTAACATAACTTCTGTCATCAGATGTGCGACCTTATAATGAATGGTCCAAATTTACAATGAAATTACAATATACATTTACAAGGCAAATTTTCCTTCGGGGGCTTCACCCCCGAACCCCTCTCTGCACTCCCCTGCGTGCAAGAGTGTACATACTTCTGGGGTGTAAATAATTCATGGGGTATAAACATGGCTGAAAACAAAAAATACCACTGAATCAAGAAGATAATCAGGCTCAACAACCAACAATCTCCCACTTGGACACTAATCTCAACAACTCCACCGCTGTTGTATATGTTGGACTTTGAACCTTCTTGTACCTGGAAAATTTTTCATCTTCATCTTCATTCTTGAAGACCAACTGAAACTGAGCAGGAATTCTGTTTCTTCCTGGTTACTCCATTTGTTAACATGTCTGTAGGATTTTGGCTAGTGTGTATCTTTTCCAACTTCAAATGTCCATCTTCCAAGGCAGATCGTATGAAGTGGTACCTCAATTGTATATGCTTAGTATTCGAATGGAAGGTTGAGTTCTTTGCAATATGAATGGCACTCTCACTGTCATAGTACAACCTCCTATTCTACTATTTCTTTCCCAATTCCTCCATAAACCTGTGTAACTAAATCATCTCCTTACTAGCTTCTGTAGCAGCAACATACTTTGCCTCTGTTGTTGAAAGTGCAACAACCTTTTGCAGTTTCGAAATCCAACTTACTGTTGTTCCACCTTCAGTAAGAACATACCATGTGGTGCTCCTCCTACTCTCTTTATCACCTGCCATATCTGAATCAACATATCCCTGTAGAAAAGTGTCNNGTGTCTGAACCTCCAAAACATAATGCATGAGTAGTAGTACCTCTCAAATATTTGAGAATCCACTTTACTGCCTCCCAATGTTCTTTACCTGGATTGTTCATATACCTTCTCACAAATCCCACTGCATGTGCAATATCTGGTCTTGTGCAAACCATTGCATACATCAAGCTACCAACTATTGATGAATAAGGGACCCTGGACATGTATTATATCTCCTCCTGTGTCTTGGGATACATTTCCTTAGTTAATTTGAAATGGCTGGATAAATGCATACTAACTGGTTTTGCATTCTGCATTCTAAACCTCTCCAACACCTTCTCTATGTATTCACCCTGAGACAATCTTAATTTGTGATTTTTCTTGTCTCTGGTTATTCTCATGCCAAGGATTTTCTTTGTAGCACCCAAATCCTTCATCACAAATGAATTAGCTAATTTTTTCTTGAGCACATTTATATCATGCATATTAGACCCTGCAACAAGCATGCCATCTACATACAATAGCAAGATAATATAGCTTCCATTTTCTAGCTTTTTGAAATAATCACAATGATCAGAATAACCTCCACTATAACCTTGTTCTGTCATAAACCTGTCAAACTTCAA
This sequence comes from Picea abies, assembly GCA_900067695.1. Classification (NCBI taxonomy): domain Eukaryota; kingdom Viridiplantae; phylum Streptophyta; class Pinopsida; order Pinales; family Pinaceae; genus Picea; species Picea abies. The sequence goes on along the minus strand of CBVK0100500655.1, from coordinate 8,003 downwards.
ATACCACTGCCTTGGAGATTTATTTAGACCATACAAGCTCTTCCTCAACCTGCATACCAAATTCTCCTTCCCTTTGACCTCATACCCTTGTGGCTACTGCATATAAATCTCTTCCTCCAAATCCCCATGGAGAAAATATGTTTTAACATCTAATTGTTCAAGATGCAAATCTTCTACTGCCACAAGACTTAAAATAGTCCTAATATTTCATCAAAATCTATACCTTTCTTTTGTGCAAACCCCTTTACAACAAGTATAGCCTTGTACCGCTTTATTCATCCATCTTCTTCCTTCAACTTGTAAACCCATTTATTCTGCAATGCTCTTTTTCCTGTAGGCAACTGAACCAAGTCCCGAGTATGGTTATTTACCAAGGAATACATTTCCTCTTGCATGCCTTGCTCCCACTTCTTTTTGGTGTCTACCTGCATTGCCTCTTCATAACATTCTGGAGAATCAGTCAACAATAAATAATACAATGAAGGAGAGTATCATTCAGGGGGTATACTTAACCTGGTAGATTTTCTAACAACACTTGCAGGTGTTTGAGGTACCTGCTGCTCCTGTTGTTGTACATTTTGATTTTCTGGTTCTTTTGGAATTTGTTTTTCAGTGATCTCATCAAGCACTGTGTATTCTTGTTTTCTTTTTTCTGTTTCTTTCCCTGCAACTAATATTTGTACATGACCTTCTCATTGAATATAACATCTCTACTCCTAATGATTTTGTTATTTTCATAATCCCATAAACGATAACCAAAATCATTAACACCGTATCCAATAAAGGTGCACTTCTTGGATTTTTCGTCAAGCTTTGCTCTATTTTCTTTATCAATAAGGACAAATGCTTCACAACTGAAAGTTTTTAAAAAAGAATAGTTTACCTTTTTTCCTGTCCATTCCTTCTCTGGAATTCTACCATCCAAAGAGCTTGAAGGTCCTCTATTTATTAAGTAAACAATAGTATCTACAACATCTGCCCAAAACTGTAAGGGAAAACTAGCATGCAATCTCATACTCCTTGCACGCTCCATGATTGTCCTATTCATCCTTTCTGACACACCATTTTCTTGTGGTGTTCTTAGAACTGTCTTCTCTCTACGAATCCCATGGTATGACTAGTAATCATCAAACTCCTTGCTGCAATATTCACCTCCATTATCTTATCTCGAGACACTTCAAACTTTTTCTTGTCTCATTCTCAACCAAAGATTTCCATTTCTTAAAAGTATCAAAAACATCATACTTTTGTCAAATGCAATAAACTCAAGTTTTTCTAGTTGCATCATCAATAAAAGTAACATAATAGTGAGAGCCACCAAGAGATGATACCTGAGCTAGTCCCCATACATCTGTATTCACAAGCTCTAACCTTTCATTCTTCTTTTCTTTTCCGACTCTAAGAAATCTGACTCTCTTATGTTTTCCATAAACACAATGCTCACAGAAGTCCAAATCAATTTGTTTAAGATTTGGCAACAAAATTCTTTTGTGAAGTATCTGCATTCCCTTCTCACTCATGTGTCCTAGCCTATGATGTCACAGTGTTTTATCCACTCCTGTAGAAGCTAAAGAGATAAAAGAGTCAGTATTACTAGTACATAAATAAAATGTACCTACCTTCTCTCCTTTTGCTATCACCAATGATCCTTTGATGACCTTCCACGTTTTATCTGTAAATATGGATATACAACCTTCACTTTCCAACTTCCCTGTTGAAATTAGATTTTTCTTTAAATCTGGAACATGTCTTACCTCTTTCAACAACCATTGGTTTCCATTGCGTTGCTTTATTTTTACCTTTCACATTCCAACAATTTTGCATGGTGCATCATCACCCAAATGAACTTGCCCAAAATCACCTTGAACATAATCTAGAAAATGTTTTCAATGGGGTGTGGCATGAATTGAAGCCCTTAAATCTACTAACCAGGACTCATAAATACTATCTACAGAAAGAATCAAAGCATCTTGTAACACATCACCTGTTACATTTGCTTTCTGATTTCTCTCCCGTTGTCCATCTCTTTGTTTCTTTGGAGCTCTGGAGTCTTTCTTGAGATGTCCTGTCTTCCCACAATTCCAACACTCTATCTTTCCAAGTTTGGATTTGGATCTTCCCTTCTTTGAATTCTCGCGGTTCCCTGGGCCCTTTCCTCTATCCTTTTTTCTTCCCCTGTTCTCCATGTTCAACGCATTACCCAATGTCTCACCTATGATTTTCCATCGCATTTTCTCACTAAGGATAACACCAACAACATCATCAAATTTTAAAGTATTTGAACCAGAGACAGAGTTACTTACAGCCATGACCAAGCTGTTCCAGCTTTCTGGCAATGAGCACAAGATTAGAAGAGCCCTGACCTCATCATCAAATTCCACTTTTACAGAACTTAGTTGATTAGTAATCGTATTAAAATCATTTAAACGATCTGCAACAGACCCACCTTCTGACATCTTCATATTAAACAATCTCTTCATTAGAAATACCTTATTGGACACCGAGGGTTTTTCATACAATTTAGCCAATGCATCCATCAAAGCCATCGTTGTCTTTTCTTTCGAAATATTGAAAGCCACCAACGCTGCCAGACTCATCCATATTGTTCCTAGAGTCTTTCTATCAAGAATCTCCCATTCTTCGTCATTCATTGTCGTCGACTTCTTTTCTACTCTGCCCAATGGTAGGAATAGATCCTTCTGATATAAATAATCTTCCATCTGCATCTTCCATAACTGGTAGTTTTGGCCATTAAATTTTTCGACCCTAAACTTTCCATCTTCTGCCATTGCTCCCACTCGAACCAGGAACCCCCCTTTCCTGCGAGTTACCTTTCGCTCTGATACCAATTGTTAGAAAAAACAGGACCGTGGAGCAATAAAATAAAACAAATGCGGAAACAAAACACAGAAGATACACAATACAATAGAGACACAGATTTGCGTGGTTCACCCAGTGTGGGCTACGTCCACCAAAGAAATTTCTAGGTCCTTCCTTTATTATTATCTAGCAAATAAAGGGATACAACCTACAACAAACCCGTTGTAACTTCCTCTTCTTTCTCTCACAGTCTCCTATCTCAGAATACAATATTCGCCCATAATGCATAGCTGCAATACATTTCCCTCATAACAGAGGGTTTACTTCTAGGGAAAAAAACCCTAACATAATTTCTATCATCAGATATGTCACCTTATAATCAACGGTCCATATTTACAATGAAATTACAATATACATTTCATTGTATATACAGTGCAGAGGGGGTAACTCCCCCGCGTGGAAGAGTGTACATACTTCTGGGGTGTAAATACTTCATNNGTGTACATACTTCTGGGGTGTAAATACTTCATGGGGTATAAACATGGCTGGAAACAAAAAAGACCTCTGAATGAGGAAGATAATCAAGCTTCACAACCAACAGTCATGTACTCCAAAAAACGTGGCATCATATTAGTGAGATCGGAAGAGCGGTTCAGCAGGAATGCCGAGACCGATCTCTACGTCCACCAAAGAAATTTCTAGGTCCTTCCTTTATTATTATCCAGCAAATAAAGGGATACAACCTACAACAAACACGCTGTAACTTCCTCTTCTTTCTCTCACAGTCTCCTATCTCAGAATACAATATTCGACCATAATGCATAGCTACAATACATTTCCCTCATAACAGAGGGTTTCCTTCTAGGGAAAAAAACCCTAACATAATTTCTATCGTCAGATCTGTCACCTTATAATGAACGGTCCATATTTACAATGAAATTACAATATACATTTCATTGTAAATACAGTGCAGAGGGGGTAACTCCCCCGCGTGGAAGAGTGTACATACTTCTGGGGTGTAAATACTTCATGGGGTATAAACACGGATGGAAACAAAAAAGACCTCTGAATGAGGAAGATAATCAAGCTTCACAACCAACAGTCATGTACTCCAAAAAACATGGCATCATATTATAACACTTTTCCTGGCAGTTCCTCTTTTTCCAAACAGATTATTAAGAAAGCTTCACCAAAACAAATTTCTTACAAATGCAGTATAGTGGGGCTAAATCATCTGTAGAGGCATCCCTTCTTAGTTGGATTAGTTAATTAGATAGGAGGTATTGGACACACCCATTGTTCTTCAAGGTAGCTTGTATTTAAAGGAAGTGTTGAGGAAGATAATGAAGCTCTGGCTTATCAATGCAGAGTGGATGAGTATATGGTCAAGATTCCCCTTATTCTCGCTCTTTCAGGGTCTGCACATCAACAAAAAGAACACAACTCAGCTCAATGTTCTACCCACACTTTCACTTAGTGCCATATTCAAGTAGTTGTTGCATTACCAACTACACCAGAGCGTGCAAGACAAAGGCCTCATAAAATTTTCATGACATTGTTCTTTCACTCAAAAGCTTGTGTGTGGCACTTGTAGGACAAGCACCGATTCAAAGGAAAACATCATTAGTTTCACCCACTGAGATATGATCCTGACACTGTTTGAGAAAATATAAGAGAGAATGCAATGAAAATTTCCTCATTTTTTGGTGGAAGCGGGGACACTTTTAGATCTAAATAGGGAGGAATTGGGGCACCAGGAAGGACATCCACCTTCCTTCGCCAACCAGTAGGAGAGAATTAACATATTGTCAATAATTACTATTGTAATCTTCACTTGCCAATCGAGTTGAGTAGGGCATTTCCTAATAAATAATTAGCATGTTAATTTGTCAAGCAATTAATTAATAAAAAGTGAACAACATTTTTCAGTCAGAAATAAAAGCAGGAAGTCTCTTGTTGTTGTTGTAAACAAAAATCACCCAGTTTAATAAAAATGGTTTCTTCTTGTTGAAATACAATCAATGGTCATTTACTTCTTACTTCCAGTGGTTTTTCTCTTTCATTATCTGCGTATTTTTGTATTGTGCAACATTTTATTCTTGTGTGTCGGTCTAATATATTGTTGAATTTTCAATTTTGCATATAGAATTGCAGATCATTTGGTCTAGGAATAGGGATAGGCTCTTTCTACAACTCACAAACACAAAGTGTTGGCTAAATGCAAGTTCCAAACCTTGAAGCCTTGACTCTAACCTTGATCTTTCAACCACACACTCAAAGTGCATAATGCTCACAGAAGAAACCAAAGCAATGAAAGAAAAAATACAAAAAAAATACTAATGCATGTAGAGCTAGATGGAAAATAAACAACATATAGGGTTTATACTCATGAATGAAAATTGAATTATATATGCATGCTACCTCTTGGGTTTGTTATAGTTACAATAATCACAACACAAAAGGGCCAAGCCCTTTCTTGCTAAATGCCTATCGGTCTTAGTCTTAGGTGTGCTTACAACGAATAACCACAAACATAATTTTCTTCCTTTCCTTGCTCTTTTACAAGTTATGTACTTTTTCAGTGCTTGGTCTTCTCTTCATCTTCTTCTTCTACAACTCGCAGTGCTACCTAGCTTTTAAGTAGAACTATTGCTTTTCCTCCTTCTCCAAGGGTTTTTCCTATTAGCCAACCTTGGAAACCTCTTCTTCTCTAGATTGTTCTTATTTCTCCATGGGCTACAAGCTCATTCCCTCTAATGATAATTCTACCCATCCTTCTCAATTCTTAGAATCACATATATCAATTGTTGAGATTCCAAAATCCAAATGCAAAGGGGGTTCTTGAGGGTCCTGAATCCATTTACGCACTCAAAAATGCAATTTCAACAACAAAAAATTACAATTTGACCAATAAATATGTAATCAGATTCTGATAACGATTATTGAAGAAAGTCCAAATCATATAACGTTTAGACTTTTCCTATAATTTTCAAGAAATTCAATTTAAAATATATATAAAATATCAAATTTCCAAAAAACAAATATATATTCAAACTGTACATGCACATGGTTGTGCATGACCTAATAATTAACTATGATAAAATAAAGTAGAGAAAATAGCTTCACAAAGTATGTTTCTTGAAAGTATCAAAGATAGACACAACCACCATTGCGGTGTAAATATGACATTGCTTTTGAAATATAAATTGCATTTTAAGGTGAACGATTTCTCAATCGAAATCTTTTAATTTTGTAGGTAATCTATCCAACAAAAATATTATTTTTTAACCATTGAGAGTAACCTCTATTTCGAGATGTTATAAACATCTCTTAAGTTTTGAGGAAACAATATTTTTTTGGAAATCCAATGCAATGGGAATTGCACCTTGAAATGTGGCAATTGTATATATATTTTAATTTCATAATTGTAGTGTTTGAGGAAACAATATTTTTTTGGAAATCCAATGCAATGGGAATTGCACCTTGAAATGTGGCAATTGTATATATATTTTAATTTCATAATTGTAGTGTTTGAGGAAACAATATTTTTTTGGAAATCCAATGCAATGGGAATTGTACCTTGAAATGTGGCAATTGTACATATATTTTAATTTCATAATTGTAGTGTTTATATTCGATTGGGATTTTGGAAATTAATAATGAATATTATAAATTTCAAAAAATTATGTGAAGATTAAATAATTTTTTTAGTATAATTATATATTTAATGATTAAAAAGGGGCAATCAACATCTCCACGTGAACAAATTTGTGATTGAATTATGTGCATCACATAGAGAGATTTCTAATGAGCCCAAGTTTTCATGAATCCATGTTCACATGGTTAGATTATGGTCTATGCAAGTTGTACACAATTAAGGAGGGTAAGATTTTTGTTATCAATTTAGAAAAAAAGGTGGTTTACTCGAACTAGAATTAATTTTCAACAAGTGCATAGTTCAGATTTATATGGAATCTCTTTATAGTTTTTTATATCATATGTGTAATGTATATAGTTTAGATTCATATGGAATCTTTTTAATAATATATTATATTTTTTTTCTATGTAATTTATTTAGGGAGGTATACAAAGGTACAATAAATATAAATATAAGATGATCATAATCATGAATAGGTATATTATGTAGTTAGAGGAAATAATATAATAATAAGGATTATTTGGTATAAATTTCTATGAATACTTACGAAAAAGAATAAATACACGAGAATCATCGTATTGAGATAGATTGGATGTTATTGTATTCTGGCAAGCATGGCATGTAAAGTAATTCCTTCCAAAAGGAGTATTTGATGGTGTTACTCTACCTTAAGTGTTATCTCTAGATTTTTGTGTTGTTTATGGTATGAATGTATTTTAATATTTCAAAAGTTACAGGTTTATCTCTCAAGCTTAAGGATTCTCTTGCATGTTTTATCTTTTATCTATCAAGGTTTACTATAAATGGTATTAGAGCTTTTCTTGGGACAAAATGAAATGAATAGTTTTTTTTTTTTTTTTTCTTTTTGTAGATTTTTGAAGGAAAAAAAGAGGACAATGACATTCAGATCCATTTTTCAAGCCTTTTGTGCATAATCTAAAAACACCAATTGTAGATTTGAGTTCATTTTAAAAAATATATAAAAGTTAAGAAATATTGTCCAAATTGGATTCCAAAATGTGAAGATATTGCTTATTTAAAATGAGTTATTTTAGGGTTTTTATGGTGACAACCATGTGAATTGCAATGAAGATATATTTTTATAGATTAACTAGATTTACATCAAAACAATGGGAGTAGATGTAGAATGACCATGACATTTCATAATTGTGGTCATAGTAGAGATTTTGACCAATATTGATGAAGGTATGATAACTTCAAATTAGATACCTTGAAACCCTATTTGTAAAAAGAAACTACATTGAAATGTACATGATTTTTCTTCATAACCCTAAATTTTGTTGTAGGTTTGATTCCAAGAAAAATGTTTTTTACATAAAAATATGATGGTACTAGTATCGATGAATTCATAAAGGTTTATAAGGAACAAAATCCAATCACATGGAAACTTTGTCTACATGTAAATCTAATAGATGTTGTTGCCATATGGGGGAAGTCAAATAACATTATGATGATATTCAAACTTATATATATATATATATATATATATATATATATATATATA
>CBVK0100500624.1:0-15170 GCA_900067695.1 Picea abies | reverse complement strand
ATATTTGAGTAATAGTAGCAGAGCCATGAGTTCAACATAGTTGTTTGTGCCTTTTCCCAACCCCATTTTTATTTTATAAAAATGTGTTTCATAAATATACAACTCCCCCACAGAGGATATTTTGTGATGCACCGTCAAAGTATGCCCAAGGAAAAGAAGAGTGTATGTGCTCAGACTGAATAGATCAGGTAGTGGGAAAGTTCTTTTCCTAGGGAAAATGATCAAGGATCGAGAGGTTTTTTGCTACAGTAAGTTCGGGAACCAATTCCTTGTCCTAAAATATAGCCAAATTCCTTGCCATCCAGATACCCCAGCTGATGATAAGAGGCAAAGATTTTTTCTTCTTGTGTGAAGGTTTTTGAAGCCATTTTTTCCAATTTGATTCTAGGGAAGGCCCATTCCAATCACAGGGTTGTCTCGGGAGAAAAGAGGTTTCCCCCCATACTTTCAATGTGAAAGGAAAAAAAATGAGGATGTGAACAATGGATTCATTTTCATCTTTGCAAAGAGGGAACTATCCAAACCCAACGATTTGATGCTTTCTCATCTTGTCCTAGGCGGGGACCTTTTTTACCAAAGCATACCACATGAAAATCTTGGTTTTTAATGGGGCTTTGAGTTTTCAAAGTCTACTCCACCACCAGCGCAGTTCTCTCTTTGGAGGAGGTCGGCATTAAGTGTTATGTAACCCAGTTTTGGAGTGTAGACCTTGTGGGGTGCCTTTTGCCAGACCAATTCATCATTCATGTCCAAGAGCCTGATGTGACCCCATTAGAGTGAAAATATATAATAGTCCCATTGTAAGAGGATATCTCCTTCCAAATCAAGTGTAGATAAGTTGTACCACCCTTGTTTCCAGATGTTTGTGGTTTTTGGGTTTGCAATTTGATTTAGTTTGTAGAGACCTTGATGATGTAAGTGGTCTAATAAGGCATGTGGTAGAATATGAGAGTTTCCACTACCATGCCAAGGATCTGTTCTAATGAGAACTTGATCACCACTGCCTACTTTCCAATCCAATCCATCACCTACCACATGGAAGTATTTTACCACTGCCTTGCAAATAATTGAACAGTTCAGTATGTTCTTATCATTCCTCCATATCCAATCTCGCACCGAATCTGGTTTGATGTACCTGTGTACCACCACTTGTGTCCATAGGTTGGTAATTGTTAAAATTCTCCAACATACTTTGGATGCTAATGATTTTGATAAAACAAATATGTTCTTTAGTCCCCAACCTCCCAACGCTTTTGGACGAGCCAATAGTTCCCATTTTTTCCAAGGCATAGTAAAGTGTTCCTTAAGTCCTCACCATATGAATCAGAAGCATATACATCGGACTTTTTCCAATATCCATTTGGGTATGTAGGAAAGAGACATCCAGTAAATTGGAATAGCCTCAAGAACCGATTTTTTCAGTGTCAATCTGCCTTCCCTAGAGAGACACCAAAAACTCCATACATTTATTCTCTTCTCGAGTTTGGCCAGGAGCCACTGACAATCTATTGAATGATATTTGTTTGCCTTGAGTTGAAAGCCCTGATATTTGATACCCAGAGAGAGATCCTGAAGTGGGAAGGGAAAGATATTTATGTAACTGGATGTTGTTCCGACTTCCAATCCAATTAAATTTAAGGAGGAATTTTTTGAATTTATAACCATCCCTGTAGCTTCCCGAATAAGTTGGAGTATATCAATTAATTTTTCATCATCCCTCAGTATTCCACTACAAAACATTAGTACAACGTCTACAAAGAGTAGATGAGTAATTCTAAAGTCTGGAGAGGTCTGAATACCCTAAAAATCTCTTGAGGAGGAGGCCAATCCAATGGCCCTGCTTAAGCCTTATACTACCAAAAGGAAGAGTAGTGAAGAGAGGGGGAATCCCTACCTCATACCCCTTTCTGAGGTGAAAAAAAGGAGAGGTTGCCTCGTTTATAAGTATCGCAAAGGAGACAGAGGAAATGCAGGATATAATCCATTTTATGAAGGGAACCTCAAACCCCAAATGTGTAAGAAGTAGCCTAATGAAAGACCAGCTGACATGATCAAAATATTTTGAGAGATCTATTTTCAAAATGGTCCCTTTTGTCCTCGTGGATCTAAGGCTGTGTAGTCCTTCTTTGGCCACTTTGATGGCTTCATGTATCTGTCGTCCATTTAAGAACCCAATTTTTTCTTTTGACATAGAGTCCGAGAGAATAAGTTTTAGGCATCTTGCAATGATTGCCACTATTTTGTAGATGCAATTGCAAAGAGAGATAAGTCGAAACTCTTCAAAGGATATGGGTTCGCCCCTTTTTGGAATAAGAGCTAAGAAAGTTGATTTAAAAGGGACAAACATATTTCCATTCCTTCTGGATTCTTCGACCACATGGAGGATATCTTCTCCTAGTAGTTCATAGAACCCAATATAAAATTCTCTCGACCATACGTCTAGCCCCATGATCTTATCTTTCTGAAAGCTATGAAGTGTCTCCTTTAATTCATGTTCATTGACTTCCATGAAGAGTTATCTATTCCTTAATTTGTCCACAAATTTGGGATAATAGAGGGAAATCTAAACAATCTCTGTGATATTTGATCTTTGGCCTGCCTTGTATAATGATTTGAAGTAAATTTTTCCCATCTCATGATGAAACCCGCCTACCTTCCTAGTCATGTAGATTCCAAATTGTGTTTGAGGCTTTTCGACCTTTGGCATATGCATGAAATAATTTGGTATTCTCATCCCGCTTTTCCAAACAAATGGCCTGAATTTTCAGTCTCCATGTCGCTTCTTGTTCAACCAACAGCTGCCTGCATCAAGATTCTGGAGATTTTAGATTTTCCCACGAGGTTTCAGATAAAAACCTCATGTCTATCGATTGATAGAGTATTTAAATCTGATCTTTTGCATTCTTCAGTTCTATTTCCTCCTTTATTATTTTTTCCCAAGCCCAAGGGATTGCCAATTGTTTGATTCTTTTGAGGTTGTCTGCAAAATGCAGACCGACTGGAGAACGCGAGTTGGGTTCATAGGGACTCCAATTAGACTTTACCAAGTCTAGGAAGATTTCATTAGAGAGTCAGGAAGCATTTCATTTAAAAGGGGATGGAGGCTTGTTCGGACCACCTTCTAGTACCAGCCAAATTGGTGAGTGGTCAGATTTTTCCCTAGATCCAATCCATTGTGTGACTTAAAAATGAGAGTCCATCAGCTTTTCTAAGAGCAGAAATTGATTTAGTCACTTAGCGAGCCTTGCATCCCCAGTCTGCATATTTCGCCAAGTCGGGCTAAGCCTTCGGGCTGCTACATCTAGAAAGCCATTAGCTGACAGAAGATGTGAGAACATAGCAAAGAGGTGGTCAGGACGCGCATTAGGTCCCTAGACCTCCACCATTCCCAATGAAAAGTTTAGGTCTCCCCCCAGGATTATGTTGTCAACCTTCAATAGATTAAGCTTGAATATCGATTCCCAAAAGGGTGTCTTCTCCATATAGGAGCCATAAATGTTCATAATCTTGAATTCCTTCCCCATGCCTTCCACAAATATGTCCACTCCGAGACAAGATTTGAGTGCCCACGAGTTTAGAAGTTTAATAGAACAGGAACGCCATCTAGTAATTAAACCACCCGATCTACCATTGGCATCAATACCCTCAAAATGTCAGCCAGGGAGAAGAGCTTCAAGTATAGTGGAAGCAGTAGCAAAATCATCCATTGTTTCTTGGAGTAGAATAACATCTGGTTGATGTGTGAAAATCAACCTTTTAAGGGAATATTTCTTGTGCGGGCTCGCCAGACCCATGCAATTGAAGAAGAGAAATTCCATGGGGGAACCTTGCCTGGGGTATGCACTGCTCTAAGTTCCCAAACAATAGATCGTTTTCTACCATATGCAATGTCAATTAGGGAACGATTTTGTGCCTTTGAAAGGATACATGCATGCCCATGACCTTTTTTATGTGTGAGAGAATTTGGGTTTTTTCCAAGCCCAACTTCCCTAGAAGAAGGCCCTAGTATAGTCCTATTCCTGATATGAAAAAGAATGGTTTGTTCCTCCGAGTTCTCTGAAGAGGGCTCATCATTGGATATAGAGGAGGGGGGTTCGGATGGGGGCAGTGAGAGAAGTGCAAGAGAGGCTAGGGAGGGGAGGGTGACTTGTGAGGGGAGTCTGGAAATTGTGGGAAATGGGGAGCGTAGGTTGTGTAGGGGAGGGGGGTTGTCAAGTTTTAGAAATTTGAAGGCCTTAAAAGGTTCCAAAACAAGCAGAGGGATAGAGTGGTGCATATTAAAAAATGCATCAAAAGAGGGAAACTGAAGTGTATATTGAGACATAAGAGACGCCTAAGTTAGTGCCCGAGGGGGGGGCATCCATGGTCAAGTCATCCAGAGTTTGGATAAAATCCACCAGAAGCCTATAGAGTCTCATCTATCGTACTTCCCGAGGTATGTAGGGAGCCTGAAGAAAAGGAGGTGGACAAAGAGTTTGATCCATCAAAGAAAGACATTCCTTGATGAGATTCAGACTAGGGGGCCAAGATGAGTTTGTTCGGCCATGATAAGGCTGAGGTTAGTCTTTTAATATATGACTATGGGCGTGACAACACTGGAAATGGAAAGGGATGCCCTCATAGTCAAGGATTTGTGCCCTGGTTCGGCCCCTATCCGTAATGTTGAGATATTTCCTCAAGTCACCCCTTATGTTTAAAGAGACTAATATACGAGCCAGTGCCATATCACCTATCTCCCGAAAATAAAAGTCGACATCCAAGAAAGTTCCCAACATATTCCCAATAGCTTGAAAAAAATTTAAAGACCAGAGGCAAGGTAGAAACCCTGGAAAACACACTCATATGGGAAAGGAGTCCATTCTCTCACTAGAGGCATCAAAAGTAGGATCCTATAGTTTTAGAATAATCGGGGAGGATTCTATGGTCCAACATCCCGTAAGAGCTCAATATGCCTTCTCTACCTTAGTAAAAATTATCAGGAACCACCCCCGAGAGAGGCACATGATCTGAGGAGATGGATTATGGGACGGTCCCCAAGTAGTATTTTCCTAAGATTTGATGGTTTTTTCGTTAAAGTGGCGACCATAGACCTTCCCCACCACATATTTATCATCCATTTCCACCACTTCTTCCATAGATAGGTCTTCACCTAGAATGAGATTTGAGGAGTGTGAGAAGACCCAAATGCACTTATTCCACTTCCGATGTTTGTAGATCGAAGGAGTATCTAGTACCCCAGATAAACTAAGGGGTGAGTAGTCAACCTCCTCATCGTAGGTGGCCATTGTTCGAGTGGATTAGCGTGGAGGGGGACCAGACTCTAGCAACCAACCGCTAGCAGGGAGGGGTTCGTTGACTGATCACAAGGAGGGCAATGAGGAGGTAGGGAAGGTAGGATATGTGAGTGACCTGCAGTAGAGTCAAAATCGCAGAGCACCATCCCTAACCAATTTCATCAAGTACTTTGACTTAGTTAATGTTTATTAAATTAAATTATTTAAATTTTTGAAAAAAAAAAACTAAAATAATAATAGTTAAAAATATAAATACTTAATAAGCAAAAGATAAAATATCAATAATTAGTTTAATATAAATGGCTTTCATAAAATAATATAATAGGTAAACTCATGGAATAACTATTATAATTAATATTGATGAAATAATAAATATATCGAGGTTATGAATCCAATATTCAAATAGCTACATATAGAAAAAACAATGATTGCACTCCAATAGACCTCTCCACTCTTTAGAGATTTCATTGCAGGATTGTGATATTTACTTCTGGAGGAGGTGGGAGAGGTTCAGCGAGAGAGTAACCATTGCACAATAACTAAAAAGAACCTAGCCATTTTTGTTAACCAACCATGAGACCAGGGTAAGCATTAGTTTGTTCTGATGCTTGAGAGACACCAATATTTGGCCAAATCTCTTGTAGTCCTATTATTTAGGAAGGAGAGCTTGGGATACCAACACATTGGTATGCCAATAGAGCTCAACAATGCAATGAAACTTCATAACCCAATTTCGGGTGCAACCCAAATCAGAAACTAAATCTACCACCTACTAATTGATTTTTGCATCATCGTGATAGGCTTTGATAATTTTTAATCCTTTTTCAAGGGGATGCATGGCCTCTTGTGTAGAGGGAGAGAGAGTATTGATAATATGATGTCACTTCCTCAATGGCTAGGGTTGCACAAATTTTGTAGGTGGGGGTCATTTTTACTCTAGAAACATGTGGATCCAAGGAAATATTGAAGTGGATAACCTCTCCATAATTGACAGGTTCTAGATTGAAGTAGAGAGATGAGACATGAACGAAAACCATAGTCATATTTACCTTCTTTCCTGCCCACATAGAGATGTAGACCACCATGATAGGCACTTGACCCACATTCATTTCCATGAATGGAAAATTAATCATGTTTAGACATCATCGTTCCCATCCACTTCCTTTGTCACCTTCAACGGTTCTAGGAAGTGTGGATCATAATCCCTCACGCATGGAGAGGAGCTTGGTAAAGCGATGACAAGTAGATGCACGTCCAAGTGCATGGACGGGAGGACGTACCTAGCACACGCGATGATGTCATTATTATTGTTGGTCTCACTACCTCTCACCCGATCTAGGGAATAAAGTTCAATAAATTTATAAAGTTTAATAATTAATAAAGTTTAGTTACATAATTAATAATTTTAATTTTAATAAAGTTTAATGATTAATAAAGTTTAGTTACATAATTAATAATTTTAATTTTAATAAAGTTTAATGATTAATAAAGTTTAGTTACATAATTAATAATTTTAATTTTAATAAAATTTAATAATTTATATTTAAAATTTAATAAATTTGATTAATATTTAAAGTTTAATTAATTTGATTAATATTTAAAGTTTGTTCGAGTGGATTAGCGTGGAGGGGGACCAGACTCTAGCAACCAACCGCTAGCAGGGAGGGGTTCGTTGACTGATCGCAAGGAGGGTAGTGAGGAGGTAGGGAAGGTAGGATATGTGAGTGGCCTGCAGTAGAGTCAAAACCGCAAAGCGCCATCCCTAACCAATTTCATCAAGTAATTTGATTTAGTTAATGTTTATTAAATTAAATTGTTAAAAATTTTGAAATAAAAAAACTAAAATAATAATAATAATAAATATAAATACTTAATAAACAGAAGATAAAATATCAATAATTAGTTTAATATAAGTGACTTTCATAAAATAATATAATAGGTAAACTCATGGAATAATTATTATAATTAATATTGATGAAATAATAAATATATCGAGGTTATGAATCCAATATTCAAATAGTTACATATAGAAAAAACAATGATTGCACTCCAATAGACCTCTCCACTCTTTAAAGATTTCATTGCAGGATTGTGATATTTACCTCTGGAGGAGGTGGGAGAGGTTCAGCTAGAGAGTAACCATTGCACAATAACTAACTAAAAGGAACCTAGCCATTTCTGTTAACCATTGCATAATAACTAAAAGGAACCTAGCCATTTCTGTTAACCAAGCATTAGTTTGTTGTGATGCTTGAGAGACACCAATATTTGGCCAAATCTCCTGTAGTCGTATTAGTCGTATTATTTGTAGTCGTATTATTTGGTAAAGCGATGACAAGTAGTTTAATCAATTTGATTAATATATTAAGTTTAATAAATTTAATTAATATTTAAAGTTTAATTTTTTTTTATTGAATAGTTAAAATAGCATAATTGTGAGAGAATATTTAAATTTGATTAATATTTAAAGTTTAATAAATTTAATTAATATTTAAATTCATTTTTTTTATTGAATAGTTAAAATAGTATAATTGTGAGAGAATATTTAAATTTGAAAACAATGTTTGTTTTAAAAAAAAAATTAGAATACCTAAAATAAAATAATTTAAATATTTTCATTATAAAATTTTAATATATTTAAATATAGAACAATTTAACTTTGAATTAAATATTTTCATTATAAAATTTTAATATATTTAAATATAGAACAATTTAACTTCTAATAATTGTTTTGATGTTGAAATAAAAGAAACTAAAATAATAATAATTATTATTATTTATTAATTATACATAAATAAAAATGTAGATGTTTAATAAACACTAAAGATAAATATTAATAATTAGTGTAATGTAACTTATTTTTCTGAAAGAATAGGTAGACTCACAAAATAACTAATTTAATTGATATTGATGAAATACAAAATATAATGGTTGACGAAACATTGAATGTGAATCTTTATTGTCACAATAAACACCATTGCATATATAGTCATGTTTGAGCAAAATAAAAAAATGTGGGTATATGATAAAGAGAGACTTGTATTCAATCTTAGTGATTTTGATGAAATATTTTATACAAGTGACTTTGAAAAAAAAAATTCATATAAATCTCTTAAACTATGATAAAGTTTCAATTTACCTCTGATCCAATGAAACTATGATAAAGTTTTAATTTACCTCCAATCCAATAAACTATGATAATGTTTTAATTTACATCACATCATAGGGAAGTTTCATTCCTTGCGATACATTACGTCAATTCAAAGTTCTTATATTTGTGACAAAGGAAAAACTTCTTTAGATTTTTTTTTCAAAAAACTTAGCCAAAACTTCATTTTTGCAATGTGTCGACATTGCAAAGTGACGAAACCCGAAGTTGTAATGTGATGAACAAAATATGATGTCACAATGTGATGAACATAACCTGACAATGTAATGTGACGAACATATCTCGATATTGCATTTGAACATAACCCTTCACCAACATCACATTGTGATTCAATCCAACATAAATCATCATTGCAATGTGACAAATATATCAGGACGTCACAATCTGACAAACATACCTCGTTGTTGCAATTTGACATACAAAACCTACTATTGCAATGTGACATACAAAACCCAACACCATAATGTAACTTACAAAACCCAATGTTGCAATGTGATGAACATAGACCAATGTCACAATGAGATGAACATATCCCAATGTCGCAATTAGATGAACGTAACCTGACATTGCAATGTGATGAACATAAACTGACCTCACAATGTGATGAACATAAACTGACCTCACAATGTGATGAACATATCCCAACTTCGCAATGTGATGAACATAAACCAACATTGTAATGTAACAAACAAAACCCAAACTTACAAAACCCAATGTTGCAATGTGATGAACATAGACCAATGTCACAATGAGATGAACATATCCCAATGTCGCAATTAGATGAACGTAACCTGATATTGCAATGTGATGAACATAAACTGACCTCACAATGTGATGAACATATCCCAACTTCGCAATGTGATGAACATAAACCAACATTGTAATGTAACAAACAAAACCCAACGTTGCAATTTGAAGACCATAATCTGACAAACATACCTCGACATCACAATGTGACATACAAAACCCAATGTTGCAATGAGATGTACAAAACCAAACGTCACAATGTCACGAACATAGCCCAACACCACAATGAGATGAAAATAACCCAAAATTGCAATGTGATGAACATAACTCAATGCCATAATGTGACAAACATATCCCAACATCACAATGTGTTGAGCATAACCAAATGTTGCAATGTACTGAAAAAAACCCAACGTTGCAATGTGATGATTATAGCTTGACATCATAATGCAATGAACGAAACCTGATGTTGTAATGTGATGACCATAACCCAACATCGCAATGTGACAAACATAACCTGGTGTTGCAATGTGTCAAGCAAAACTCAACATTGAAATGTGACGAACATAACCTAAGAAATTAACCTAACGTTGTAATGTGACAAACATATATTGATATTGCAATTGAAAATAACCCTTCACTAATGTCACATTCTGATGCAAGGCAACCATAGGAAACAATAGTCAACCATGGTCAACTATGTCCAAAATTAGTCGACCATGGTCATTCATGGTCAACCATAGTCAAACATGGTCAACAATAGTCAACCATTTCCATACATAATCAAGCATGGTCAATCATAGTCACCCATGGTCAACATGATCATCCATAGTTTCCCATAGTATACCATGGTTAACTCAACCATGGTCAAGAGGTAAATTGAAACTTTATCATAGTCATCCATGGGCAACATGGTCTTCTATAGTTGACAATGGTCTACCCTGGTTAACCATACTCAACCATATTAAACCATGGTCAATAGGTAAATCAAAACTTTATCATAGTCACCCATGGTCAACATGGTCTTCCAGAGTTGACTATGGTCTATGTTAGCCAACCATAGTCAACCATGGTCAACAATAGGCAACCATAGCCAACCTTGGTCAATCATAATCATCCATAGTCAACATGGGCAACATGGTCATCATTGTTAATTGTTGGAAACCATGGTCAACCATAGTCAAATATAGCCTTTCATGGGATAACATAGTAAACCATGGTGAAATGTGGTCATACATAGTCTACATGGTCAAACATGGTCAACCATAGTTAATGCAGTTAAACATAGTTAACTATGGTCATCCATTTTCAAACATAGTCAACCATGGTCATCCATGGTCAAACATGACCACCCATGGTCAAACATAGCTAAACATGGTCAACCATAGTCAACCATGGTCATACATAGTTAGCCATGGTCGAGATGGTCTTCCATATTCGACCATGGTCTACCCTATTTAACCATACTTAACCATATTCAACCATGGTCAAGAGGTAAATTAAAAATTAATCATAGTCACCCATGGTCAAAATGGTCTTCCATAGTTTACTAAGATCTACCTTGGCCAACCATACTCAACCATAGTTAACCATGGTCAACCATAGGAAACCATGGACAACCATAGACAACATTAGTCAACCATGGTCATCATTGTTATATGTTGTCAACCATGGTTAACCATAGACAACTATAGTGTTTCACGAGAAACCATAGAAAACCATAGCTAACTATGGTCAAACATGGTAAAACATGGTCATACATTGTCTACATGGTCAAACAAGGTCAACCATTGTCAACCATAACCAATATGGTCAACAATAGCCAATCATGGTCACCCATGGTCAACCATAATAAATTATGACCATACATAATCAACCATGGTCGACATGGCCTTCCATAATTAACCATGGTCGACATGGTCTATTATGGTTATCAACCAATAGCTTGTTATTATCTTTTGGTGATGGTCTCCCAACGCCCTCCACTCAACAATGCAATGAACAAAACAAAGCCATCACTTTCGGCCAATATCTACAATGCATTCATGAACAATCTCAACATGTGCTCTAACATAGTTAGGCATAGTGAAAACCTAATTGCGGTAAGCATCGCAACCCTATCACTTTGTAGATTAGTGATTGGGTCCAGTTATATCTCCAAAAAGAGTGTTTCAATGGTCAGGGGTATCATAAAACCCATCATATATCTTATGGCACATACACCATCCTATATAATATTGGTGATATTGTGTTCCAATTGGATCTTCTAGTACAACTTGAATGGGGGTTGAAAAATTGGCCTTAAAAAATATCTAGAAATCATATTATATACATATTTGTAATATTAACGTTATCAAGAAAAACACTATAGCCCATTGGGATACAGTCTAGTGGTCGATATAGGGCATCAATATGATGATGCCTTAGGTTCAAACCCCAATGAGCATAGATCCTTGGGAATTAAATTGTAGTCCAAGTTTGAGGGTGGTTTATTTGTATCATTTTACAAAAAGAGCCTCAAAATTAACTATCAAAACAAACACAATCTAATTTTAAACCTTGTCAACATACAATTAATAACCATAAAGATTTGTCCACTGTTCATTTCTTCCTCATCTATGAGGGCCTTTTCAACTACATCGTGCAATGTCTGAGGTATTAGGATCCTCACCTACACACAAATGTTGAATTTAAGGCCTAACAAAAAATTGTTGATCTGTAACTTATTTGTGTTCAGATGTGGATCATACCTAAGTATCTCCATGAACCTAGCCTCATATTTCGGTACCGTACGACCACCCTGTGGTAAGGCATTGAACTCATTAAGTTCTGCTAAATGAATTCCTCGAAAAAATACCTCTCCCAAAACCGTTCCTCAAACAACTCCCATGACACGTCTTCGACGACCATGTTTAGTTGAGGTAGGAGTGTCTTCCACCAAAGTAGAGAACTCCCTTTCAGTTGTAATACCCCCAAGTGAACCTTCATGTTGGAGGTGTAATTGTGATGTGTGAAGCACATGACCATATTCTCCAACCATGCCTCAGTAGATAATTCATCCAGGGAACCCCAGAACTGGGGAAACTTCACTTTATCAATTTCTTTGTGTACACTACTACTACCAGTTGGAGCGCGTTGTGAGCCCTCATTGGGCACAAAAAATCTACCCTCATCTCGATACAAGCGGTTGATTAATGCCTCTGAAATCCTCTGGAAGGATCTCATCATACCTACCACACCTCTCGTAGCAACCTCCTCCTGCTTAGTTTTTTTCCCCATCTCTATAAGGGTTATATCCCTTTGGCATGGATACTATCGGAGGTGTCACACCTCTTCCTCTAGTACCTCATCGTCTACCTCCCCTATGTCCTCTAACCATGATTACCTGCATGGGGAAATTTCAAAATTAATTAGGGATGCATATTTTAATCATTTAGTTTTAACTCGGTGGAAGGTGTAACGGTCCAATGTCACAGGGTTCAACCTGCTCGGATACCATATGTAACATCCCCCTCCGTCACAACATAAAGTAGGTAAGTAAATCCAATGATATTTTTTTAACAACAACAATTAGAACAAGTGATACATGACAAATACATACGTCTAATTTACACATTAATTTTCTCATCCATATCACTTTACGACACGAATCGAACAACATCAAGTTACTAATAGATCAACATAATAGCAAGTAGTGCAACAAGAATGTCTATAATAATAAGTAGTACAATTAAAATTTGGAATGTAAAGTATAGCAATTAATCTAATCACTAACTCAAGTCTTAATAAAAAACATTTCAAAACAAGGTGTCTTGAACTAAATAATGAATTTATTTCCTATAGTAAAGATAAATAAAAATACTCAACATAATTTGTTTGCTCTTAACAAAAGAATTATTAATACGACCATTAGGTCCAAGACATATATGTAATATCAACTATTTGATAGTCATAATACGTTGAATTACCTACGGTAATTGAGATATCAAATAAGAGTAGTTAACTGAAGTTTGCTACATTAATACCACTCTTAGTCTAAGAATATTGTTCTCTAAACAAGTCCTTTGCTAAAATAACTAAACAATCAGATTTCTACAGTGGAAGGATAATCTGAATATCTAGTTGAGAACTAGATAATCATGACTCTTAAATAAATGTGAACTTAGCGAATGAAAACTAGGGTGACCTCCAATAGTCTTTCCCTGGAAGAACTTACTCAACCAAAAATGAACTACCAGTGATTTCGATTTATACCACTGATATCTACGCCCAACCATTCAATGTACGGTGGCACATAAGTAACATTACCCAAGCTTTAAAATTTCAACGCCGAAACTTACATGGAATTCGAGTTCACTACAATTAATAACAAGGACAGTATTGATTATTAATTAAACACAGAGCTGGGAGCAAGGATCTGGGATGGATCCAAGAATTAGCTCACGAAATTTCACTTGCTCATGGTGAAAAAATCCACTAGTGTAAAGAGTAAAACAATTGTCCAGATGGAACTAGATTCACACTACCACGTCACTATAGGTTGAAATTTCATAAAGTAAGAACATCAACATTGATCATAAGGAAATCCCTCTCGGGATTCGAATCAGATACACAACGAAGGTGTGTTTAAGACTTGGATTTAATAAAAATAGTCTCCTCTTGCAGCGACTCCAAACCTTCGATTCAAGTCGAGAAAGATATTATATATAGAACAAAAGCTTAAAAAATGTGAATGCAATAAACCTTGACAATGATCTCAATACAGAAATCCACCAAGTATTCAATGAACATTTTAAATTTGGATCCGTGATTAACTTAGACAGAGACCCAATCAATACATTAAATTCAAATATATAAACAAATGCAAACAGAGACCCAACGATACGAAAATCAGATTTAATATATCATTCAAATAGTGACCCAACCATATGATTAGATTAAAATTATAATCAATTCAACTGATACCCAACAATATGATTAGTTTTGGATTATAATCAATTCAACAAATATCCAACAATGTGATTAATTTTGGATTATAATCAACTCAAATAGATATCCAACAATACTATTAGATTAAGATTATATTCAAATTCAAATAGGTATCCCACGATCCAAAAATTTGGATTTATAATAAAATTCAACAGAGACTCAACGCTACTAATAAATTCATATTTTTAATAAAATTCTAACAAAGAATCCACGATTTAAAATTTCGATTTTAAACAAAATTCAACGGAGATTCACAATACAAATAAATTGAATTATCATAAAATTCAACAATGGTCAACCATAATAAATTATGACCATACATAATCAACCATGGTCGACACGGCCTTCCATAATTAACCATGGTCGACATGGTCTTCCATAATTAACCATGGTCGACATGGTCTATTATGGTTATCAATCAATAGCTTGTTATTATCTTTTGGTGATGGTCTCCCAGCGCCCTCCACTCAACAATGCAATGAACAAAACAAAGCCATCACTTTCAGCCAATATCTGTAATGCATTCATGAACAATCTCAACATGTGCTCTAACATAATTAGGCATAGTGAAAACCTAATTGTGGTAAGCATCACAACCCTATCACTTTGTAGATTAGTGATTGGGTCTGGTTATATCTCCACAAAGAGTGTTTCAATGGTCAAGAGTATCATAAAACCCATCATATATGTTATGGCACATACACCATCCTATATAATATTGGTGATATTGTGTTCTAATTGGATCTTCTAGTACAACTTGAATGGGGTTGAAAAATTGGCCTTAAAAATTATCTAGAAATCATATTATATACATATTTGTAATATTAACATTATCAAGAAAAACTCTATAGCCCATTGGAATACAATCTAGTGGTCGATATAAGGCATCACTATGATGATGCCTTAGGTTCAAACCCCAACGAGCATAGATCCTTGGGAATTAAATTGTAGTCCAAGTTTGAGGGTGGTTT
>CBVK0100500433.1:0-20123 GCA_900067695.1 Picea abies | reverse complement strand
TTCCTTCCTTCGAGCGAAAGCACAAGGGCCTAACTTTGATTATTATAATTTAGAGATGGAAATTTGGGTAGGCAGGGAATCACATCACGCACACAAACACCATCACTAGGCTTTCACTACTGAGATGAGATACAAAAAGACTTGCAAGAAGGACATTTAGACAAAGTTAGATGCATGATCTTTCTTTCGTTGTTGGGTATGTAATGATTTCTCTCTCGCTATTTTTTGTTTCCTCATAATCTTACTATATATATATATATATATCTGTAGGCTTCTGTAATTTAGTCATCATGGTCATGAATACCCAGGTTCAAATTATGGTGTGGGCATGCTCCACTTTGCATTCACTGCACTGCACACCTACATTCGGATTTGCAGCTTACCCATTTAAATATAATCAGTTAATAACCACCCTTTGTATATAATAGATTAATAGTCAGAGTGGTTATTGCCTAGAGAATATGGTTAATATGAATATATGTGGAATATATATTAACATCTCTTGTTGTGGGAAGTTCGGGAAGGCTATAACTTGGTTGAAAGCCTTAATTGCCCATCATGATTGTGTAGGAAAAATTCACCCTACCCGCAACAATTCATGCAGAGTGGTACTCCTCGCTTTGCCAGAAATCATTCCCCAGTTATTTGTTGTACTTGGAAAAAAGCAAAGGATCTGGATTTTGGAAAAGGTTCTAGGATTATTTGGGACTAGGTCTTGGCTAGAGGCCGAATGCCCAACTACGGACTTCTTCTTTCAGTTGAGAGGTTAAAGGCTTCCAGTTCCTGCCATTGAAAGGATTTCTTTTTCTGTTGCACCCATCTAAGAAATCATGTGGATGCAAAGAATATCATAATGAAAAGGGGACAAAATTGAGCCTTTCTTAATTTCTATTTGGAAACTAACAATAAGAATGATGATAATAAAGGGCATAACAACCCCATAAAAAAGAGGTTGCATCGAGCAACAACATAAAATTATAAGAAGATAAGTTAGTGTATTGAAAAGGAAGTTGGGTGGATAGTAAGTGGGAAATTGAGCTTCTAAGTGACAATAGTATACCTAGTGGAACTGTAGTTTAAGTTGACCAATCCACTACGCACCAATTCGACTTAACACACATCTATTAACGTCTAACAGGAGGTTAAGCGTTAGATGCAAAGGCAACGTCAACAGAAGGTATGTGAAGCCTTATTTTCCAGACATGGCCCCTCTAGATGATTATTATTCTGGTGTGGGCTCATTCCTGTTGGACCTCTAATACATAAAATACAATATACAAAAACTCTATTGAAAGCACCAAACAAACAACTTAGAATATTGGATCAAAAAATCTTACTCAAATATTTAAGATATGAAAATGGGAGGAGAAATATGAAAGACTCAATTTCACGTGGAATTGTTTGAAATGGGTCCATATTTATTTCTTCTTTTACAAGTCACCATTACCAGATCATGAAATCTTCCATGAACTCTCATGGTTTCCAACAAATGAAATATAAAGCAATTTGTACCATAACACCCTCATAAATAGAAATTACTATGTAATGATTGGACTCCATTGAAATCCAGAGCACTTCATCTCCATGTGATAGAAGCTATATACAACGATCAAGGTGTTACAATGCCTGCAAAATGATTGAATTGAATAACACATGAATACTTGTAACATTTAAGGATTGAAATAAAGAAAAAAAATACAATGATTATAAATTAATGAGTTGTAGTGTAAAATATTTACTCCTGCACTGAGTGTGATGAGGGATGTTTCTGCCACAACTTTCAACGACTTTCAACGAGGCGGCTAACCAACTTGGGTACGTTGATGAGCATTTCAATTTGAGGAGTAATCGACCTCCGCCCATCCTAGCAGCCTTCATGAACAACGCATTCCAGTTTAGACGATGCACCATTGTAGATATCTGTTGAGCATGTCCAAGGTTGTTGATCCAAGATGTTCATGAAGAAAGGGGAAGCCAATTCAATAGAAACTGTCTTTGTGTGGACCTGGTCTTCATAATACCGAATATTGCAAGTTTGAACCTGGAGGAGCCTTAACAAATTCCAGGTGTCGACCACTAGGGACTATAGGCCGCATTTTTCAACATCGTACATCTGCTAACAAACATTTGAAATGAATGGCCCACACTATGTTGCAGTTACCAATTTCCAATTGCTGGCTAGATGTTGCCAAAGCAGTATTATTAGGTAAATTCACACCACATTTCAATTACCACTTCTAGGTGTTGGTTGACAGTGGGACTCAGTCCTTAAAAAATGCACTTATATTTTATAAAATAAGCTAGGTATATTTCTCACGAAAAAATGAATGTTGGGGTGTGCATTTGCTGATTCATATGGCATTCACCATGTGGAGAAGCGTGACAATTTATTGAAAACCTATATCCTTATCAATTTTGATTTCAAATTCAATAGAATCTACAGTCCAAAGGTCTGGATCATGCATGTTCATATTAAATATTTTCTCAGAGGTCAAGGGATTGAATCCCAAACCTATGCTGAAGTGTTTTTGCTCGCCAGTCTAGGATCCTGTTAATTCTAATGAGCTAAAAAATGAAAATGAACGGGAAGAAGAACCACATGAAAATCATAATGAGGAAGAGAAGGAGGATGAGGAGGGAAAAGAATATGTTAACTCAGAGACTGGTGAGAGAGGAGGTCCCAGAGGACCAGAGCCCACCAAGTACGGTGACTAGGAGAATGGTGGCCGCTGCAACGATTTTTGATAACCCAGGGGAAATTATTCTTTCCAATTTATAGGGTTTTAACTATTTTTCCCCTTAAAATTTTTGGAAAAAATACCATTTATATGATATAGATTATGAAAATTTCATGTTTTTTCGATGAATTAATAGTTCCAGGGCTTAGGGTTTTTATTTTTTCCAGGTTTGTGGTGTCCGAATTATGAATGTTTTCTAGATTTTTGGTGATCTATGGCTGTTGGTGTCTAGGTTTTAGGGTATTGATTTCTTTACTAGACTTTTGTGAAGCACTACCTCTAAGCTTCACGATCTTATTTTATATCTATGATTTCTTGAGAATCTCTAATTCTAGGGTTTGGGGTTTTAACTATTTTCTTAAACTCTAGGTGAAGTTCTAGTTTCATTGACAGAAGCGAGGTGCTCTACAGTCTTGATGGGAAGGTTTCCATATTGGTTTTAACTATTTTTTTAAACTCTTGGTGAAGTTATAGTTTCACGAAGTGCTCTACAGCCTTGGTGGGGAGGTCTCCATGTCGGTGGGGAGTCTCTATGTCAGTGTTTGTGCGTGTTTTAACCATAATAAAATAAAATGAAAATAAGGTGTCTTATTTTTCTTAAATACTATAACATAAAAAGGCCAATGCATTGTTTACATTCCTTACTTTAAACAACCTGGAATAAACTAGATCCTTGTCAACTTGGGCTCTGTTATGCATCAGGATAAAAAAAGGCAAGTTGAAAATCTTCCTTGTCAACTTGGGATCTGTTATGCATCGGGATAAAAAAAAGGAAAGTTGAAAACCTTAATCTATATGAAATAGTATATGAGGGTGAAAAAACATGGAGGTTTGAATTTAATAGGTCAGGTTTAAGATGGAGTATGCTAGTTTAAGGGTTGAGGGCTAACTATTTTCCTAAAGTTTTAGCGAATTAAGTGTACAGGTTTGTAATTATTTTCCCAGACGATGCACATCAAAGAAAAATAAATCAATTAAAGCATATCAAAGGGGTTTCTCGATTTCTTTCTTTGGATTGAAAGCATTTTCATTATGTTTCATTGCAATTTTCAGTTTTTCCATTGCTCGAAATTAGCTTTTGTTTGAGAATTAATTATTTTTATGAAAAATTATAGTCTCGATTTCTCTTTTCTGGTATATTTTCATGTTTACTTGTAGCATATTTTCTGCTACAAAGAGGAAAATGTATGTATTCACCGTGTGGTTGTGTACTGTATGGTAGAGTGACTATGGCAAGACCTGTCATGCTCATCAGATTCCTTAAGAATTAGAGGTGAAATGAACTGATGCATATTTGGTTTTGAGGTCAAAACTACCTTGCGTAAGCTTTGACTAATTGAAGAGAGTTAATATGCCTTGGAACAATCATTACTCTCTCTATCCAACCCCAACACAATTTGATCCTCTTACTTTATGATTCCTCCTATTCAAAAAATTTATCTACAACTTAAGGCCTTTCCATCATAACATGCTTGCAGGGACTCAACGTTCATCCAATTGAGAACATAATCTAGGAAACCAAATTCGTGAAACCAACCCCCTTCCCCATAATATTGATCCAAGGGCCAAGCTTTCCCGACGAAAGAGCCGGGCGAGGAAGTTACTGTTCCTCCAATACCAAAGCATCCTTAGGTAGCTGTCCTGCTAGAACATTCTATTGTCTATAGATATAGACAAAGAATATCTCCAATACCAAAGCATCCTTAGATAAATGGCTTACTAGAACATACATTGTATTGTCTATAGATACCGAAAAAGAATATCGCCAATACCAAAGCATCCTTAGATAGATGGCTTACTAGAACATTGTATTGTCTACAAATACAGACAAATAATATGGCTTTAAAAGGATTTTTGATAAGAATTGATTCATAAGAGGTTCAAGCAACAAGTTGTTTAGCATACATTTTTTATTTGCCTAGTCCGCCATCAACTTTGAATCTCTGGACACTTGAGAAGAACTTTAACACTCTTATTTACAACAATCTTCAGTAAAAGCCACACATCATATAATTATTAGTGACCAAGCCAACAACCTATATAATTATTAGTGACCAAGCCAACAACCTATGAGGTATGTCATGATCATTTTGAGTTGGACTTCAATTAATAACTAGAAGATCAACATCCATCATGGGCTGCTCCCATAGATCATTTATTGGCTCAAAAGTTAAATGTGATTCTTAGCAATAGATTATACCATAATCAAGAATTTATGATTGGAATTAGGAGGTAAAGACAAATTATATTAATACTTTTGTTGTTAATTTGTTTTTAAAATATTTTAAAATAAAAGATATATATATATATATATATATATATATATATATATATATATATATATATATATATATATAGATAATGATTGCTTGTTCCTCTTTAAATATAATATTTTGGAGGGATTTCCCCAAAGCTCAGGATATAATAGTGAGGTAGCATTCTTATTGGCAGATCCATGAGTTAACAACCCTATGGAAACACCAAAATGGCTCAATGACAAGTCAAAATGAAGTATCTATCTATAAGGTATCACCTCACCAATAGCGCCGGTGAAATACCCGAAGCCTACCCACCTGGGGAGGGAATAGACGAGAAAATATTAATGCTAGGGGCCCTTGGCTCCATCATCCATCTCCTTGAAGTGTGGTCGTTCATCCATCTAGATTCCCTCATCTCATACCAGCTACTGATTGACTAATTGTCGCCTAAGCCTCACAAATAGCTAGCAAGTAGACTATTAACCATACTTCCAATCTCACATAGATTTTCTGAGAGTCAAAGTTGAAAGTGTCAAGCAAAAGTAGTAGTGCCAGTGCTATAATTCTATACACTGGCAACACTTTTTAACTTGCAGCTTCTTTGGAATTGTTGATCTTTATCGACTTAATTGATTTGCTTCCTATTAAATTAAATTCATGTATGCCATAGGAAAAAAAAAAATTATTTACTTATGATAAGCCCACGTTGGAGTTGGTTGTGGAGCTTAGAGATTCGATACAAGAAGCACCACAATGCTGTAAATATTCAATTTTGTCACACTTTTTATGGGTCTCTTACCTTGTGTTGCATTAATACCTCTGATCTTCTTTAACAGTATAGTATCTTGTAGCATCTTGCTTTATGGACATTTGATGGAGTGAAAGGAATTTTGGAATCAACTGTGGATATTAGAGATTCAGTACGAGAAGCATAGCAATGCACTAAGTACTCAATTTCCTCACTTTTTATGGGTCTACAACACCATGTTGTGTGAATACCTCTGATCTTCTTTATCAATATAGTATCTTTTAGTATCTTCCTTTATGGACATTTGATGGAGAAAAAAAAATGCCTTTATTGGGTCGACATATTAGGTTAACAGTATTGACACACTGACAGTCCTTAAATTTGTTTTGTTGTTCAATCTGTTTTGAATTTGAAATATTTTTCCGGCTAAAGTATCAGTGAGTTATATTATATGGCATCTAGTCCTTTGATTTCATGAGTTATATTATATGGCATCTAGTCCTTTGATTTCATGAGTTATATTATATTAGAATACTGTATGAATGTCTTGACCTTCACTAATCTTCCAATCCTCCTACCGTCGGGTTTTCCTTGAGAATAAAAGTACATGCATCTATTGGCTTTGGAAATTGATCCGGTTTCCCTTATATTATAACCTTCCTCTCAAATCAAATGATTATGTTAAACGTTTTGAAGGATGAAATGGTCTATGGAAGGCATTTTACACAGTGAAAGGTTCGAATCAGCTATAGCTTTAGTGGTGATTTTATTAAGAATAATTGGGATATTCAATCTGGATAGACTTATTAAGTATTCTTAGTCGATCTGACTTGATATTTTTCTCTAGGGGTTTAGTCTTTAGCTTCAGAGATTTATATACTCAACTTATTTATTTACGCGTTCTATTTTTGTTCATGTATCAACTACGCAGGAATGAGCAATAACACATAACTAAGGAATAACACATAACTAGAGAACTCAAATTATGCCTGGTCCCAAGAATAAGAACAATAATACAATTAGATCTTCAAAAAAGGAGAAAAATGGCCCTCTTATAAGGAATATAAGATTGATATGCGGTGACCCAGATGCCACACACCTATCAAGTGATGATGAATTAAAAATTGTATCTTAGAAGAGATTGGTTTGCGAGATACACATACCATTAAATTCCTCAGTTGGCACAAAAATTTAGTGCAAACCGAAGTCCAGATCCAAACCGAAGAGGATCATATCATATTCAGTGCATCGGATTCTGCTGTATCATAAGTCCCAAGCCATAGCTTGACTCCTCTGGAGGGATCTCTGATCTCTACAATCCATTTCCTCCCTCTTCTTCGTCTCACTCAATGGTATTTCCAACTCACTGCACACTCTACATTGGAGGCTAATTCAAATAAGATTGCGTTTTCCTTGATAGAGATATGAAATTATTACATAGTTTCCAACATTTATTAGCACCATTTTCCAACACATCCATGCCCCATCTCGACAAGAACTGCGCTGCCATGCAACACTTATTTCGTACGTGACACTATTTGTTAAAATGCATTATCCACTTTGATTTATAGACAATCGATGCCAAGTTAACTCCACTTTTATTATTATATTTCATTTAATCTACTCTTTCTCTTAACCATGATCGCCTATATATTGTTTTAGTTTTCTTAAGTATTTTATTTATTAAATAAAATAATAATTGTGGTTATTATTATTTTTTAAAATTTTATTTCTTTCAAAATATATTTTTATGTGATTTGTTAAATTAGATATATTCTTTGCATGATACTTCTAATACACTCATCAATTTACAAAACTTTCATCCTCCGTATTGAAAAGAATTTGACAATTGTAAAATCAAAGCATTATTAGTCCCTACCAAGGGATTATAGTAATGAGTTAGAGGTTGATTGTATATTAGTTAACTTGTTGATAAAACAAATTGTAACATTTTGCAATGTTTAACATTATCTTCTTACATTTTTGTATTTTTAAAATAAATTTAAATCATTTTTCTTTGTTTTCATTAGTCCATGAATTCAACCTCTTATTGGAGAAGTGGCGGTGAGAATTTATAACTTTGTACCATTTTAAATACACATATGAAAATCTTTAAATAGGACAAATGTCCAAAATTTTCATGCGTTTTGGGTGCTTTCTCCTAGAAGTGACATTTTGAAACAAAAATTAATAAAAAAATAAAAAAAGTTTAAAATACAGGTTCGTCTTTGCATACTAGTGTTTAATGGCAAAGTGTCTAATAACTGAGTGAGGTGTTAATGACTCTTTAATTTCCATTTCCCCAGTTATGTTTCAGTGGATTCACTTAGTTTGACGACAATGCAATTGAATTTTAATGTCCTTGATGATGAAGTGGTTGCGATGGATGAAGTATTTATTATACTTGCCTCTCACTCGATTATACTTGTCTAATCCACTTGGAATTGTTGTAGGAGGCCTACATTATAGAATTGAAGAACCCTCTGCCTCAATTAAAGATTCAACTTCTACTATAGTTGAGAGAAAACCACAGAAACGTGGGAGAAAGCCTACAAAATGGTCGTGAAGAGCCTGCGAATTATGTTGAGTCTGAGTGGCAAAGGCGTCAGAAATTGAACCAGAAATTTTATGAAGCTTCATGATGTGGTTCCCAATGTGTTGAAGACGGACAAAGCTTCTCTTCTCAGTGTTATCACATATTCTTGCAAGGGGGAGTTTTTCCTGGTTTTGTCCCTTGGGTGGCAAAATGCAAAGAATGGGGTTAAAAACCCACTAAATGGCACTTATCCTAAGTCCTCCAGAGTGATGTGACTGTTTGGCGCATTGTGCTAGGATGAAATTAGATATGGGTGGATAGGATTAGTGCACCTCGTATCGACGATCGCTGTCCATATCGGGGTCTCAACATGCACGGTCGTTAAAAAAGGTAGAGCGGGCCGGGGAAAACAACCGTGGTTTTTTCAGGTGCTACGTGTCGGAAAGAGACACACATCGGGCCCAAAAGCAGAGAGGAATAAACCCTCTTTTTGTGGCCATCTATCTTCTCTATCCATCACATCCCTCGCTCCCCTTTCATTCCCTCACACCTATCCTCCACTCACATCCCTCGCTCCCCTTTCATTCCCTCACACCTATCCTCCACTCACTGCCCCACCTGTCGCCTCTCCCCTTCTCATCTCCCGCCACCTATGCCACCTCATCTCCCACCTGTGTCTCCCCCATAGCTTCTTCCTAGCCTCCGTGTCTCCTCCACTTGGCCATCGCACACGGAGTAGCCTGCCATTGCGCCAATCATCCTGCCAGGCCCTTGTCCACGTCCACTGCCTAACCATCCCTATAAGCATCCAACTCAGCTCCAAGTGGCAGAATGTAGAGGTTGCCATGTCTCACAGGTGCGGTGCTGACTCAGGCCTTTTTGATCTCGATGAAGCAATTATTAAGGTTGGTTGGTGGTGGTTGAACATATTTTCCACCATAAATGGAAATCCCGAGAAAGGACTATTAGCAAGTCAGCTCAGTTGTAGTCATCTCATTTGAAACATGATTGCGTCTGACAGAGCTCGCTTTTGAGAGGAGACTACATGCACAGTCTATCAGGAAGCATGCAGACGCAAAGATTTTAATGTGAAGACCAGGGCATGCCTCTGCTGCAAAAATGAAATTTCTGAGTATAAGTATGGAGTTCTATCATTTTTGTAAAGGTCTTTTTGTTGAGAAGATCTCCCATTTTGTAATATGTTTTAACACCAGAGCTATGTCTAGTTATGTATTTCGATTTGAGACTTTCAGTTAATAGAAGTCATTTTCCTTTCACATCTTTGTAGATCCTATGTCAAAACACTTGGAATTGGAGGATCCAGTCGAGGATTATTATGCTGTTGTAATGTAGGTTTGATTACAATATCATAGTGACCAGTTTTAATTAGCTCTCCTTGTTATCTTTTTCCCTCTCGCACTGAATGGCTCGGAATTGGAGGATCCAGTTGAATTGTTGTGGCCGCATAGTGATGTAGGTTTGATCATTGTGTTGTTGGAACTATGTCATTTGGGAACATTTCAGTGTCTGAAACCTGGGCTCAAAAGCATCATTGAGCCTGAGTTTATCTTCTTCAACCTGTTGGAAGGATGGATGCCCATAGTAGTCTTGTTCTCGTTTTCTCATCAAGTCGTCCCTCTGCTCGCTTTTAAACTCAACCCACTGACTGAAGTTAATGTGGCCCTCACTTCCCTATGCATTTATTGTCTGGATCTTTGTTGTAACATCATTCTATTGTTGAGTATTGTCCATTGACCACCACCCATTTAAACCAACATCCACCTAAACATTGATGGGTACTGGGATTACCCCTTCTACAATCCAGGGGTGACTTTCGGTGCTAACAGGGGTCGAAACCAAATAATGAAAAATCACACAAGAGTATGATACAGTAAAATATAAGCACTCATGCAAAGATAATCTAGGAATAGTACTTCATCAAGTAAATCCCATTTATGGGTTCACTCAAAGGAATGCCATCATAATTCACTAACTCATAAGATCCCTTCTCCAACACTCATTTAACGTATAAGGGTCTAGCCACATAGCCTCAAATTTTTCATCCCTAGTAAATCACGATCTTGTTCATAGAGGAGAACTAGATCACCTTCAGAGAAAACATGTGGCTTGACATGCTTTTCATATTGGGCTTTGACATGCTTTTTCTGACCTTCAATAACCAGGATGGCATCACAACGGGTTTCATCTAATTGCATCAAGTACAATAGATGTTCCTCTTCGGCAGAAGTGTTGGGAAGAAGTTCAATGGCTAGCTTCAAAGATGGTATCTCACATTCAATCGGGAAGAAGTTCAATGGCTAGCTTCAAAGATGGTATCTCACATTCAATCGGTAGGATAGTTTCGCTACCATACTCTAATTGGAAAGGCGTAAATCCCATGGTAGACTTCACGGATGTCGGATAGGCCCATAATGTTGAAAACAACATCATGTGCCAACTTGTCTTATGAATTCCTATTATCCATTGAAGCATAGTGATAAGAACTTTGTTTATCGCTTCAACCTGGCCATTGGCCTGTGGATAGTAGGGGGTTGATTTTTCATGCCGAAGACCCAACTTTTCAGTAAGCTCAAACATAATGAAATTTCAAAAATGGCTACCATGATCAGTGATGATAGCTTGTAGGATTCCAAATCAAGTGATGATATGATTGAATATGATCAAGGCTTCATTTTTTCCAGTATTATCGAATGTAGGCATCACCGCGACCCATTTAGTGAAATAATCCACAGCTACGATGATGTATCCATGCCCCCCGGTCGAGTGAGGGTTACATGTCATGAAGTCAATGCCCCATTTTGCGAAAGGACCAATGAAAACTACCGGGTGTAAAGGAGTGGGATGAGATCTTATTTTATTATTATATGTTTGACAAGAATGACACTTCTGGATAACAGTAATACAGTCTTTAAACGAAGGCCAGAAGTACCTTGCTCATAAGATCTTTTGGGCAGTGGCATACCCAGACATATGACCACCACATGCTCCAGAGTGGTAGTCATTCAAAGCTTTCTCAACCTCATCATAGGTGAGACAGTGTCGGAAAATAGAGTCAACACCACGGCAATAAAGAGTGTCACTGAGAATTATGTATTGATGGGCTTGATACCGTATATGACGAAGGTCTATGCTAGAAAGGTCGGGCCAGAAAGTTTGAGTTTGGAGATAGATGATAATATCTCTATACCAAGCGTCATCATAACTGATTAGAAAAAGGGATTCATCAGGCAATGAATCCTCTGCCACGTTTTATGTCTCAGTGGAGGGAAGGTCACATATTAGTTCGTAAAAAACCAACGATTTCTAATTAGACTTAGCGCGTTCAAACTCTAAGTTGAACTCATGGAGAATCACAATCCATTTGGAGTACTTTCCCCCTAGAAATTGGCATGTAAGGATATGTTGCATAGGGTTGCAATTGGAAATGACATTTGTCATGCGTAATAGGATATAGTGATGGAAATGTTGGACAGCTTGAACAACTGCCAAGGCCAATTTTCCACATGTAGGTATTTGGCTTCGGTAGTCGTAAGACTCTGACTCAAATAATAAATTACATGTTCTTCGTGCGAATCATATTCTTGGACTAAAACCATGGCAATGGTAGAGTCTGAAACGACGAGGTAGAGGAAATAATCTCAACTATAATCGGGTGGCAAAAGTAGTGGTATACAGGTTAGGGAAAGTTTCAAAGCTTCGAAGGGTTTGTTGGAATTTTCTTCCCATACGAACTCGTAACCCTTCTTCAATAGTCGATTAAATCCTAATGTTAACTCAGCGTAATTGGGGATAAATCAACGTAAAAAGTTTGCCTTCCCTTGAAAACTTTCGAGCTAGCGAAGTGTAGAAGGAGGAGGTAGATTAAGGATAGCCTCAACCTTCAAAGGAACCAGAGGAGAAACAAAAGGGGCAATTTATCTCCTGTCCAGAGCCTGTCAGCGAGCAACCATCATCTTAGGACAATAATCCTGTGTTAGATTCCCATCCGCCTGTGCCTACCAATGATATTCAACCCTGTATGAGCAGCTGTGGAGCAGAGCATGCTTTCTGCTACAAATTTCACAGAATTTTCCACTCATTCTATGATCCTGTCAGTGAGTACATGGAGTGGCATTTCCTTCATGACTTGGAGTTGCCTTATTTTATCTCAACTTCAGTCCTTGGAGAAAATATGAAGGATGTAATTGTTTTGCTGTCATGGTTGCATCATATACTAGTGATCAATGACATAGTAAAGGAGCTTCTAGTTAGGAAGTTACTTGAACGGTTGTGGTGGAAGTTTGCTTTCAGCTAGTATTTTGTAAAATCAATTAGTTTAGGATTGTACATAAATAAGCTCCTTGGAGCCCTTGTATGTTTTTTTCATTTTATTTTTCGTCATACATTCCTCAGCGGGGTGTTTTGAACTTGACTCCATAGCCCAACAGAAGGCGTCTGGAACTGCAAAAGGAGATCTTAGAGCCTTGCAGGGAGGACTCTATCCCCCATGGAGCCTAATGTTATCACATATTCTTTCAAGGGGGAGTTTTTATTGGATTTGGTCCTTGGGTGGCAAAATGAGAAGAATGGGGTTAAAAACCCACTAAATGGCACTTATCCTAAGTCCACCGAAGTGATGTGATTGTATGGTGCATTGTTCTAGGAAACGCACAAATCTAGGTGGCTAGGATAAGTTCGCCTCAGATCGATGGTCGTTGGCCATATCGAGGCCTCAACATGCGTGGTCATTAAAAAAAGGTAGAGTAGAGAGGGGAAAACAACCATGGTTTTTTGAGGTGCTACATGTCATCCAGAGACACACATTGGGCCTCAAAGCAGAGAGGAATCAAAAAAAAAATTGTGTGATGTGTGCATGCCCTATCCCAGGATGACAAGTGGCCTCTCCACAACCGTCCCGCCGATAGTTTTCCTCCACTCCATCTCTGTCCTCTTTCCAACACATCCCTCCCTCCCATTTCATTCCTTTCCACCTGTCTCCTCTCCCCTTCTCATCTCCCGCCACCTATGCCACCTGAGGCCCCACCATTTTCACCCACATAGCTTGTTCCCAGCCTCTGTGTCTCCTCCACATAGCCATCATACATCGAGCATCATGTCGTTGCGCCAATCACTTCGGCAACAACCACGTTCATTGCCTAGCCATCCCTACAGGCATCCAAATCATCTCCAAGTGGCAGAATTCATAGGTCGCCACCTCTCACAGGTGCGGTGCTGACTCATGCCTTTTTTATCCCTATGAAGCAGTTATTAAGGTTGGTTGGTTCTGGTTGAACAAATTTTCCACCATAAATGGAAAGCCCGAGAAAGGACAGTCAACAAGTTGGCTCAGCTGCATTCAGCTCATCTGAAACATGATTGTGTCTGACAAAGTTCACTTCTGATAGGAGACTGCATGCACAGTCTACTAGGAATCATGTAGACCCAAAGCCTTTAATGTGAAGACCCGAGCGCACTTCTGCAGCAGAAACAAATTTTTGAAGTATAAGTATGGAGTTATGTCATTTTTTAAAAGGTCTTTGGTTGAGAAGAGCTCCCATTTTGTAATATTTTTTAACACCAGAGCTATGTCTGGTTATGTATTTCGATTTGAGACTTTTAGTTAATAGAAGTCAGTTTCCTTTCACATCTCTATAAATCCTATGTCAAAACTTAATAGAAGTCAGTTTCCTTTCACATCTCTATAAATCCTATGTCAAAACACTCGGAATTGGAGGATCCAGTCAAGGATTGTTATGTTGTTATGATGGAGGTTTTATCATAGCAGTATCATGATAAGTTTTACTCAGTTTCTTATGTTGTCTTTTTCCCTCTCGCACTGAATAGATCGGAATTGGAATATCCAGTCGATTTGTTGTAGTTGCACGATTATGGAGGTTTTGTCATTGTGTTGTTGGAAGTATTCCATTTGGGCACATTTCAATGTCTGAAACCTGGGCTCAAAAGCATCATCGAGCCTAAGTTTATCTTCTTCAAGATGTTGGAAGGTCAGATGCCCATAAAAATATTGTTCTCATTTTCTCAGTAAGTCTTCCCTCTGCTTGCCTTTAAAATCAACCCAATGGCTGAAGTTAATGTGGCCCTCACTTCCCTGTGAATTTCTTATCCAGTTTTGTGTTGTAACATCATTCTAGTGTTGAGTTTTTTCCATTAACCATAACCAATTTAAACCAACATCCACATAAACATTGGTGGGTACTGGGCTTACCCCTATTGCAACCCAGGGGTGAATTCTAGTGCTAAAAACTAGTTTATTGAGAGGATCCATCACATCTTCCAACAAGTTCAAGATATTTTACAGAAGTCCAATGCCAAGTACAAGCATCACCATGATCAACATCAGGTGCCACATAAGTTTCAAGTGGGCAACAAAATTTGGTTGCACTTGTAGAAAGAATGCCTTACAAGTCCCCATCATAAGCTTTGCTCACTCTGATATGGGCCATACACTATCACCAAGGTTGTGGGTGAAAATTTTTTTGTACTCAACATTCCCCCTTTCCTTGGCATGCATCGAGTCTTCAACGTGGATCTCCTTTGACCATATTTCCCACCATTAGTTTACACCTCAGAGATAACAGAGTAGTTGAAACCAATAGAGATCAACCCTGAATTCATGCAAAATGCATCCGGGGATCATATTGTGGACACACATGTCAAGGGCACCGAAAACAAAGGATCCATCTTTATCGAGTTGTCAAAGTAGGGAAGCTCCTACACCAAGGCAAGTGGGTCACCCGGGGCCAAATTCAACAGAAATTTCCTCATATAATTGGGGAACTCAACACAATGGAGAAAATTGCTTCCTAAAGTTAGAGGATTGATCCATATGGATGTAACTGGCCTCCCACCTATTCCAACTGGTTCATTTTGGCAATTTTCCAGTTTGGCATTTTTTTTCCTAGTTTTGTGTCGTCCAGAGACACACATCGGGCCCAATAGCGAGGAGGAATCAAACCACTTTTTGTGGCCCCGATGTGTGCATGCCCTATCCTAGGCCGACAAGTGGCCTCTCCACAACTGTCTCGCCTACAACTATCCTCCACTCCATCTCTCTCCTCTTTCTGTCACATCCCTTGCTCCCCTTTCATTCCCTCACACCTGTCGTTGTGCCTCTTTTGGTTTCTTTTCTTCCTCTCTTTTTGTCTCTACCTTTGTTGCAGATACCAAAAAAACCCTTCATGTTCTCTACAATCTAATGATGGCCTGTTGTGACCTTGTTTTGATGTTGCTTTGCTACTAAGAAAATTTGAAGGCCTCATGTAGGTGAGGTAGCAACTCTTCAAAATGTGCAGAGAGCTCATCCTCTACCTTGGTATCTACTTTGTTTACTATTGATTCTCATGGCCTTAGGTTCATATCTTGCTTCTTTATTCTCTCCAGCATAACTGCACTCTCCTCTACTTCCTTGGTTAATGTGGTGGAAACCTCCTCTACTTACATCCTCCATTGGCACTCATTTTTTTCTGCCTATTTTTCCTTCATTTCCTTCATTTGTTTTTCTTTTCCCCACTCTTCTGCATGATACCTTAAGTGTACATTTTGGATCTACAAATCTATTAATTTGGCTTCCTTGTTTTTAAATATGTATGTGATCTTAGAGGTGGACTATGTGATTAACTTGGCAAAGGAGGGTAGATCTTTCTTCGATAGATCTATATAGTGTTGCATATGGACCATGTCCCTGTTGATGACTTATTTTGTAGTGATAAGTGCTGAGAGTACTTTGAACCCTGGTTAGCCACCTACTTGCTATGTCAACTCCACCATGGATTCCTTCTACCTAATATGGAATCCATACTCAAACCTTGATCTAGAGACATGTGATGCAACAAATGGGTCATAATCTATGTTTTCCTTGGGTTGTGGAGGTGGAATAGCCAACATTGAGTGTGTTACAACAAGCATTAAGGGGGTAACTTCTTGAGGTCCACTAGACCTTTTGTAGACATAGATACCCATCTATCACCTCTTGTTTTTGTTTCTCCCCTAAGATGTTCACTCGATTGAATTTTTCCCTAATAGACTTTACCGATTTCCTTTCTTTATTTACCATAATATCCTCTAGACTAATGACCCTCTTCCCTAAGAACCTGGGCTTTTGGCCTTCTTTTTTATCCATGGTGGGGGGTGCTTCTATTGTGGATTCTTTGTTACTCACTCCCTAGTATACAACTTCTTTTCGTGATTCCTCAAGGGACAAATCTATAAATTGGGTGTCCACTACTAACAATACATCTTCTCTTTTTGTTTCTTGTAGGCCTTGATCAAACTTGTCCAATTATAACTCCTCCATATACCTAGGAATGGGTATCAATGATGGAAATACAAGGGTAGGCCCTGGTGGAGTGAGAAACATCTACGGTAGTAACAAAAATCATGTGGATGCCAATGGTTGTGGTGTTGATGCATCTCCCTCACCAGTCACTTATTGCTACAACAATTATTGAAACTAGACCATACATTATTTGATTCTTCCACTTTGTTGCAAGAGCATCGACCACTTCTATATTGTAGCACTACTACCTTTCCCCTATGAGGACACTGAGATGTTATGGGTTATAAGGATTCTTGATGCACAAACTATGGGAGGAGGAGGCTACAATGCTTTCCCTATCACCCTATCATAATCCTTTCCATATAAAATGAGTGGACCCTTCCTCCTCCTCACCTTTGAGGTATTCAATTATGTGAATTCAAATGTTGTTCCTCCCTTGACCTCCAACTGTGGATTCTTCCCCACGATATCCTCCTTGGTTCTTGGTAGTAGTATTGATTTCTTGTCATGTTTCTTTTGTTGTCCCACTACTACTTGGGACCATCACTTGATGTCCCTCTTGACATGCCTAGGCATCAACATGAATTCAATATTCTCAACCTCCACCCCTGGATTCACATTGCCATTAGGAAACCACGGTCTTATAACATAGAAGAATCTATCCCCTTCAAACTAATATGATTGACAATGAGTATTGATAATGACAAAGGGAATCTTAGTAGTTTATGTGATAAGGACCCTCCTAGCCTAGTAATAAATTTCAAAGATAGTGCCAATGCCAACCTTTGTTATAGAGTTTGTTGACTAGGTTAGGGCTTCATACTTGGTTGAAACAAACTTAGACTCAAGATCCCATCAAAATTTCAATGTCTATTGGTTTTACCCACTATGAGAAGGTAACCATTAGTAGAAAACTACCATAGTGGAAGTCTTGGTTCTGGTACTATGCCTCTAGAACACTCTATAGGACCTTATTCTTGAGATACCTCACCAGATTTAGTTTTACCTTGGTTGCGAAGATGCCAAGATTTGAATCACCTACTTTGAGCAATCTCATATCCTGTAGGTATACAACACCCTTGTGGATAACATCTTCCCTACCTTACTCACTGATAAATTGTTAATAGATTCCATGTCATATCCCTGACCTTTCTTCTTTGTGCCATATTTTAGGAATGGATCTATTTGTTCTTCTATGAGTATCTCATCCTCTAGTACTTGGAATCTAGTAGTGAATGCATCATTGGCATCCTGCCCATCCCAGGACTATCTAGTAACAACATGAATATTATTTTCATTGAGAGGGTTTTCTTACCAAATCCCACCTACTTGAGTCTACGACAATAGTAGCCAAACACACTTTCTTATTGTTGCATAAGTCCCCAAGCATGAGACATGCAGGAGAATGGTGATCCCATATTTAAACAATGGCTTGAATAGTGATAAGAGTTTGGCCTGGTCCCTCCTTAGTTTTGAGTATTTTTCTAGGGAGAATTCAAGGAACAAGGCGAGGTCATGGATATCATAATCCATCAGTTGCACCTGCTCCACGTCTCCCTTCATCTCTCTCTCTCTCTCCCCTCTTCTCCCCCTAACCCTCTCTCTCTATAAATATTTCCCACTCTATCCCTCCTTCCCTCACCATTTATCTACCCATTATCTCTCTATCCCTCTCTCACCATCTACCTCCTTTCCTCTCTCTATTTATCTCCCCACTTTCTCTCTTCCTATATCCTAATTTATATCTCTTCCCCTATCTCTCTCTCTCACTCCTCCCTCTCCCTCTCACTCTCTCTCTCTCTCTTCCCCCCTCTCTCCTCCCTTATAGAAATATCTATCACTCTCTCCCTCCTTCCATTTATCCCTTCATATGTTAGGGACATAACCCCTCACATAGGTAGAATAATATATTTCCATGATATGTTAGGGACCTAACCCCTCACATAGGTAGAATAATATATTTCCATGTAACAAAGGTCAATATTAATAAGACTTGGAAATAAGGAAGAATAAGTCAAATGTAAGAAGACCTAATAGAATATTTTTCTTCTAGAAGGATATTCCTCTATATTTTTCTTTTGGTAGACATATTTAGTATAAATAGGAGTAGAGGGTATGAGAATTTTTGTCTTGGATATTATTTTAATAGAGCTCTTCTCTGTTGTAGGTTTCCCCCTCAAATAGGCAAGTGAACATTTATCTCTGTAGTCAAAGTGCTCTTTCTGGTGTTATTCTGGTATTATTTTAGTATTATTGTGGTGTTGTTTTCATTATATCATTGTTTATCTACTATTTCTAGCTAATTATTTATGTTATTCATACTATTTTATATATGGAATATTATAAGTGGTATCAGATAACCTTCCTTGGCATAAAATTGTGGGATAAATTATTTTTCAGGGTAGAGACATATTCTAATGTCTTTAAGCTACAAAGATGTGTCATTACATAAACCCGCAGTGGACAATTCTTACACGTAGTAAATACAAGTGGTACTTAAACGCACATTTGTTGGCCACCCTTGTAACCCTTGTTGGTACCCCTTTAAGTGTTAGCGCACAAGACAACACTTTTATACATATCAACATAGATCTCTTGAAGCCCTCCATAGATAAATTGATTGGTCGCCTAACTGCTATAGTTCCACCGAGAACAAAACTCAGGAATATCAAGTAGTACGGCTAAGGGAACGATCTAGCCTCCTTAGTTAGTGCCTTGAGATATTGGGTTGAGTACTATTGTTGGACCCTACACGTATATCAGAGAGATATAGCATAGAGAAAACCTTTGTCTGTAAAACCATTGAATACCCTAACCCTTGGGACATAAAAAAAAATAAAACAAACAAGATCTATTACCGTGCAACTGTGTCTCATGCATGCGGGTTGTGAAATTACTACACATTTCTTCCTGTTAAGCATTTGGGCAATTAATCACCGCAGTATTCTTTAGGTTGGGAATTATTTGAGACCTATCACATTGGATTCCTCTATTCTCCCTTATTTCATTCATACCTATCATTTTTAAGAAAAAAAAAAATTTCATGGACCCGACCCCCTTCAAACACCCTTATTTTGGATTTACCCCATTGGATTCAACTCGTCGCCCCGATCGTTGTGATACACTTCACCCATAACCAATTTTCTATGTGGTCCCACCTGCCATTTTTCATGTTCCCTCTTCATCATGGCCCACACCCATAGCTAAGACTTGGAAGCTCGCTTTAATACCTTGCACTCTAATTTCATAGAAACCCAAAAGGAAGTGAGACAACTCAGTTCCAATATTTCCACCATCAATAAAAACATGCATTCCTGCATCAACACAAAATTAGAGGACCTCAAAAAATACCTTACTACCCAGCTTGAATCCTTCACTACGATGATCTATACCAAGCTGCATATACCTGCAGATCTTCCCTCATCTAACCCACCTTTGCAAACTGAAGGTGAAACTTCCTCTCATTCCCAAAATTTTCTGCCCCATCACTTTCAACATGACCTATGCCTTCCACATGTGGATGTGACCAAATTTGATGGCTCGGATC
>CBVK0100500413.1:0-23594 GCA_900067695.1 Picea abies | reverse complement strand
CCGAGCACCTACTTGTATATATTTTTTGAGGGCATAAGCCCGGTGACTCGTTACTATTCCCATTTTTTAGGTGCTTGCGTCCATCTATGTACTCTGGTTATTTTATGATGTTTATATATGGTTTTTACCTTTTTGTGTCTTATGGATTCTGTGTGCCAAAATGTATTTACATGTTTATGTCCATGTTCTTTTATATGTGGGCAAGATGCCAATCTAAAATTTGATTAGCTAGAGTATCTGTAATTTGGTTTAATCTCCTAGGAACATGAAAATATGTAATATAATCAAAGTTTCATTCTAAGAGATGTACCCTAAGGAATCGTCGGTGTAAAGTTGGATCATGAACCCGGTATACTCTATTTAGCTGCGACACAACCAGTTGAGCGTCGAGATAGACCCGAAGATGAGAGATACCCAATGACAAGGCGTCACGAAGCAACTCAATAATTGCACTATACTCGGTGACATTATTTGTGGTGTCACCTAAGCATATACCTCTGGAAGATAACAACTGGCCCTGAGGTGTAAAGATTACCCAAGCCGCGGAGGCAAGCCTCCACGTGTGTCGACTAGCACTGTTTGCATACCCAATGAACACCTTGGAATTACTTGACATATGCCATATTGATGAAAGATAACATTAATGACACGTCCATAACACTTAAAAGAAACTTAAAAAGTAATAGTACAAATACTATACATATGTTACAGAAAGTTACCCACAGTGACTTGTTTATGAGTAATACTTCTTGAGGTAGAGCCCATTTCTAGGCTCCGCCAAAGCATTCCCTTCAAAATCAACCAAACGATAAGCGCCCTTTTTTAATACCTCTTTTATAATGAAGGGTCCAAACCACATGGGTTTAAACTTTCCTACCCCCAGGGGGTCCTTATCTTGGTCATAGACCAGGACAAGGTTGCCCTCAGAGAAAATCCGAGGACGAACTAACCTATCATATTGACACTTGAACTTATGTTTGTGAGCTTCATTGTCCAGGGCCACATCGCGACGCTACTCATCGAGCTACTCCAGGTGTTCTAACCGTTCTTCAAGCGGAGAAGTGTCTGGCAATAACTGTACTGCCAATTTTAGAGATGGGATTTGACATTTGATGGGCAAGACTGCCTCCAGCCCATAAATGAGTTGAAAAGGTGAGAAACAGGTTGTAGTCTTAACAGATATTCGGTAAGCCCATAATGTCGAGTATAACATCAAATGCCAATTTGACTTGGTTGAGTTGATAGTT
Source organism: Picea abies (assembly GCA_900067695.1). NCBI lineage: Eukaryota > Viridiplantae > Streptophyta > Pinopsida > Pinales > Pinaceae > Picea > Picea abies. Next base: position 22,347 of record CBVK0100500413.1, on the reverse strand, counting down.
AGTTGTAGAATAGTCTTAAGATTTTTGTTTATAGCTTCCACCTTCCCATTGGCTTGGGGGTAGTAAGGTGATGAATGCTCCTTCCGTAACCCAAGATTTGATGTTAATTCGGTCATCATTTGGTTCTGAAAGTGACTGCCATGGTCAGTGACAATATCTCTCGGTACGTCGAACCTTTCTATGATCTGGTTGAATAAGAAGAGAGTTGCAGTCTCTCCATCACCTTTAAATGTTGGCATAGCTTCGACCCACTTAGTGAAGTAGTCGACAGTGATGATGATATAGCGGTGCCCCCTTGCTGATGAGGGATTGCATGTAGTGTAATCAATCCCCCACTTAGTGAAGGGACCAACTGTGATGACAGGAAACATTGGAGCGGGATGTGCCCTCATCTTCCGAGAGAATATTTGGCACGGATGGCATTTTTTGACCGATTCGATACAATCTTTGATAAGTGTCGGCCAGAAGTAACCTGCTTGTAGAATCTTTTGGGATGTTTCCAACCCAGATAAATGACCACCACAAGCTCCAGTATGGAAATCGTTGAGCACGATGATGGCCTCCTCATGAGTGAGACATCGATGTAAGATGCAGTCTACACCTCTCCAATACAATGTATCATCGAGTATGAGATAATTCTTAGCCTAATGGCGTATCCTCCGACGCTCTTCAAGAGAAGCAAAGGTGGGGCATTTCAAAGTCTGGAGATAGATAAGTATATCTCTGTACCAGGGGTCTGAAGATGCAATCAAAACAAATCTCCCCGGATAGGTGATTCCTCAGGCACAATGTCACCTGACTCAACCGGAAGTTCCAAAATAAGCTCTGTGAAGACCAATGACTTCTTGGACTTGGCTGAAATGAAGTCTAAGTCAAATTCTTGGAGGATGACTATCCATCTACTGATTTTTCTGCCTATAACTCGTCATGTCAACATGTATTGGAATGGATTCACGATATCAATGACGATGGTCTTGCGAAACAGAACATAGTGATGGAACCATTGAACAGCATGAACTGCTGCCAACGCAAGTTTTTCGATATGAGAATAATTGAGTTCCGGTTCTATGAGGCCTCAGATCAGGTAATAGATCACGTATTCTAAGAATGAATCATCTTCCTGAACTAAAACCATGCCAATGGTTGACTCTGCGGCAGCTAGATATAATAAGAAATATTTTTTATAGTTAGGTGGTCATAGCAGAGGTGCGGTTGTGAGGGCATGTTTTAATGCATCGAAAGAGCATTGAGTAGCTTCATCCCAGAAAAAAGGAATGTCTTTCTTTAGTAAACGCATAAATCCCTTGGTGATTTTGGCATAGTTGGCGATGAAGCATTGTAAGAAGTTCACCTTGCCTTGTAGACTCTGAAGTTGTAAGATTGTGCATGAGGGGGGCAATTGGATTATTGCCTCCACCTTAAGAGGATCGACCATGATCCCTGTTGTTGATATGATGAAACCTAGAAAACATCCTGACGTTACGCAGAAGCTACACTTGTTTGGATTAAAGTGAATCCTGAAGTAGCGACAGCGTTCGAAGATTAGTCGAAGGTGTGTGGGATGATCTGTTTGCTTGTGAGAGCGCGATGCCAAATCATCTAGATAGGCCTCGACTATATGCTTGAGGTCATGAAAAGAAAAAGACATGGCCTGCTGGAAAGTGGCTCCAGCATTTTTAAGGCCAAAAGGCATCTTACGATATGTGAATGTACCCCACGGAAAAATGAATGTCGTCTTGTGGTTGTCTTTAGGTTTGATCTGGATTTGATTATATCCTGAAAAACCATCCATGAATGAAAAGGCTTCACAACTGGCACATTCATCAATGATTTGGTCAATGAATGGTGTTGGAAAATTATCCTTGGGACATGCCTTGTTCAAATCACGGAAATCGGTACATACCCAAATCGTGCCTTGTTTTTTATTGACCGGCACAGAATTTGACACCCATTGAGTCAAATGGATAGGATAAATAAAACCTACCTTTAGCAATTTCTCAACCTCAATCTTGATGGGTGATGCTTTCTTGGGATTGAATGGACGAAGTTTTTGTCGAATAGGATTGGCATCAGGATACGTTGTGATTTCATGTTCAACTATTTTTGGATCGATACCTGGCATTTCCTCATAAGACCAGGAAAAATCGTCACGGAATTCTTTGAAAAGATCTATGTAAATTTGAATCTCTTCGGGGGAGAAATTTGCTTCAACGAAGACATTCTCCACGACGCCAGGGTTTCGAGAGATGTTGATGGGTATAATTTTAGTGATAGTTGCCATATTTCCCTCAGCATAAATTTCTTGCGTAGCTAGGAGATTAATAGGACATGGTTGATCTCCCATCATGGTAATGGTGAATTCTCCTGCTTCGATTCAGCTTAACTCTGGGAGAAAATATGATCTGTGATGAAGATCCTCCCAAGGTTTGTCCGGAATATTCATTGCTTCGATTACTGCTTCGTCAGAAGGCAAGACTAAGTCTAACGAATCAACGTTAGCAAGAGAACCTTGAGCCCAAATAGGCTCTAGAAGTGGATCTAACTCTTGTGCAGGAGTCGGATCAGGGTTAGTTGAAGCTTGTTGGACTAAAGAGTATGCTACTTCAGAGGCCAACAAGGGCATGGACATGCCTGAGTGCCCTGTCTCATCCATCGTGGCTGATGGGGAAGGAAGAATCCAAGGATCTTCAAAGTAAGTCGTGCGGAACGACGAAACTTGAAAAACCTCAACCTTATGGTAATTAGATATAAATTTGACATCATCATGAGGAGGCGGGTAATCGAAGGTACCCATAAAGGATGGGCACAAACCAAATCCTACGTTAACGACACTTGGTTATCGGGACCGTGGATGCCCCCAAAGTTGGGTCAGGTCTGGAGAAGGACAGTTGATCGATGGTCACTATCCGACCCTCGTATGGAAACAACAAAACTCAGAAAAATGTAGCAACCACAGCTTTCATAGCATAATTCCAACTCCGTCCTAACAAGAGGTTATAGTCTAGGGGAGCATCGACTACCTCTACTTCGACACACACGATTTTCCCTCCTAACTGCATAGGGAAAGAAGGAATGATGCCATGTGGTCAGAAAGAACGACCGTCGAAAGCAGTGAGGAGAGTAGGTGATGGAGACAAAGTAGGCTGGCCAATGGCCTTCAACATGCTAACGACATAACGCATGTCGAGGCACCCTTGTCGACCACCGTGCGGAAGATATTTTGTGTAAAAGTTTTCATGGGATGAGCCACTACTATCTAAAACACTACATGGTAAGGCAGATGAGGTTTTAAGTCGGTTGTATCTAACATGATGGTGCCCGGATTACAAGTCTCAGTAGAGCCCAAAGCGGTTAACAAGGCTTTTCTCTGAGCAGGGCAGCTTTGGAGGACCTCCAAAGCAGACATTGCACAAGGGGTTTGTGATAAATCCTCCACCACAGAGTAATTCTGGGCAGCCCTTGTGTTTGGGTTGTGAGAAGATTTTTTAAATGCACCCTTTGGAATGTGTGTCATTGTTTCTCCCAACATCTTCTCAATCTGTAGAGGAAGAGATGGGAGATTAGCTTCTTTACCCTTCTCAGAAGTGCTTGGTTTACTATAGTCGTGCACTCTAGTCGTTATGAAAGCATCACCCCTAACCATATATACATTCGCGGATGAGGGATTATTTGGAGGAGGGTAGGTTTCTTGGCTGCCCCCTTCTGTGCTTGTAGAGGCTTGAGTTAGATTTTGCCCATGTTGAAAGGGATTAGTCAACACTGCTTGTTGTTGATGTGTGACAAACTTTTGGGCCTCTGCAAGTCAAGGACAAAGATAGGTCGGGTGGTCCTCCATGCAAAATTTGCATGGATACCTCGCCTTCTGTTTTTCTGTATTGTCCCCACCAGCATTATCAGTGGGTTTTTTATCCCCCTTACCCTTCTTTTGTTGTTTTTTCTTCCCTTCAGGCTGTTGGGTGGCCTTTGGGTTAGTCGACTGCACGGTGTGTACCTCCAACGTTTGGGTAGGGGGAGCATCCAAAGCAGTAGTTTGGTTGGCCATTGTGTGTTGTATGGATAACTGTTGCAACTATTTTGTCAATTGCTCAGCGGGCTTAGTTTGTGCTGAACCAACAATACCATCAGCATGTGGTCCAGCTCTCTGTCTAGTTTTATCCAGTATCGAACATGGCGCATCTGGAAAGATGTTGTATAATCAACTAGAATGAGAATAGATGAGCTCAAATTGTTGAGCCCTCATGATGTCATCTTCTTCGGAGAAAAATCTGGATGTTGCGACGTCTTTGGATAACTGTGGGACCAAAGACTTAAGGAACCACTCAAGCAGGAATGTTGGTGGGACTGGTACTTTGATTAGACTCTTCCGGCATCTCCATTCTCGGATATGATCAGAGATATGGTTCGTTGTTGTCTGTTCGAAATTGGCGAGCAGCTCTGTGCTAGCGTTGTATCTCACAGGTAACTAGAAATGGTTAAGGAAGGCCATCGCCAGTTCGCCAAAAGAAGAGTATCTTGAGCGATCGAGCTCGATGTACCATTTTGCAGCACTCCCAATAAGAGTACGTTGAAACAATGGCAACTATACGGAGTCATCTTTCAATGAGTTAGATGAACACCAAAGATGAAAGGTAGTCACATGATCACCTGGATATTCATTAGGCTTGGCCTTGAACTTTGGAATGTCTGAAGGCAACTTCGTCAGCATAGGAGACCAACGTGGATCCTGACAAATAGGATCATTTAACAACCTTGTCAAATCTGGCAAGTGTAACGTCACCAGGAATGGTAGTTTGGGTTGCTGCTGATAACCTGGGAAAAAGGGTCCTGGAGTTTGACTGGCACCAGGTTGCCAAGAAAATTTTGGCTGCTGTCCAGGATTCTGGTAGAAACCATGGCCCTGACCAGCATAAGGATTTTGCATCTATGGAGACATCATCGACTGATTTCCCATAAAGGACATAGAGTGTTGGGAATGCATCGTGTTTGAATGACTTTGAGAAGGATTACCCCATGCCGGTCCTGATGGGAGAGGCATAGTAGTCTGTCCAGGGTTCCATTGATTGTGGAAAGAATTACCCCAGAATGAAATTCCGGAGGAGGGAACGGATCCTTGTCCTGAGTTCCAAGGTCCTGCTATGTGTGCCCCCTGTGCAGGAATAGTACCCTGTGTAGGAGTAGATTGTCCAAAAATGGGGTTTCCCCCAGTCGGAAAAGCGGCTGATGAGAAAGTGTTGTTACCAAACGTCCTGTTACAAGAAAATGGTGTCGAACCTACTGACATACTGTGCACAGGTGTTCCTTGACTCCCTACTCCAAATAAACTAGTGTGTGTAGTCTGCCCAGTCGACTACTGATGCGGACCACCAAGCGAAGGGGACGAAGGAGGGATATGACCTCCTGTGTAAGGAAAAGAGTTAAAATGGACAGGAGTGCACCCAAAGTGACCTTGCAGAGGAGCACTAGAGTTCCCTACCCCCAAACCCAAAGTCTATAAAGTGGAGTAGGATAGTGCAGGACTTGTACCTGAACTAGGCATACCATATGAAAATGGAGGGTCTGTCGCACTAGGTGTGAAGGGGTTTGTGGCCACCGCCATAGACGAGTTCGGTCCACTGTGTGATGTAGTTGTGGCCTAGACCATGGTGGCTCAAACCAACGATGGTAGATTAGGAGATGACTCTCCTGTGGTAGCAACTATGGTGGGAATTGCAAAATTCCCAGAAGAAGTAACATCATTTATTTCCATAGTTGTGTGAGGCACTGTCTGGCGTTCGTGAAATTGGATTGGTACAATAAACTGTGCCAAGATATCAGTGTTTTGGGTTTCAACTGAGCCAAGAGAGGCTACTTCAAGGTTCAAAATGGTTGATTCCTCCAAGATTTGTTCGGGCACAAAGGTTTGTAACCCGGTCGCTTCAAAAGACCCTTGTTGGTCTAGCTTCTGCCTTAATGGTGGCGGGGCTGGCTCTAGTGTAATCAACGACAGGTCAAGAAGCCTTCATGACCGGCGGAGATCGGGATCCTCCACTGTGTGAGAAGATCCAAGACATGCTAAGGTATTCTAAATGTTCAAAAGTAACACACACTAAAAAAGAATCCCCTAAGAGATAAGACAAGCAATCACTAAACTATTTGGAAGAACAGTTACAACAACCAACACTAGACCAACTTACCGGTGCAAGTGAAACTCGAACACGGAAGCACCCTCCGGGTATACTCTACAAAGTGTGGCCCGATGTCTATCCTAGGTACCGTGGTATACCCCTGCAATCACCTGTGTATGTCCCTAAAAAGATTGGCAACTAGGTTGCCAGCACGTGAACAGTCACCAGGCGGGTACAGTCGAAAGTCGGGTAGACCACAATGAGTAGGGTATCGAGCCCAAAACCTGTCACAGGTATTGAGAGAAAATGGTCTGGAAGAAAACTGAGGACCTCGAACGGATTCGAGACCCATGAAGCCCCGTGGCAAATGAAAACGACGGAATCCCAAAACAAGCCCTTTATATGTGTTCTCCACTACGATTGGTCCGACTTTGGAGGGGTTATCTCCACTACCTTTCCACACACGACCTCGTGTTTATCCCCTGTGTTAGAGGGGGGTCCCGGATAACTTCCACGAAACTGGACTTAGACACTCCCTATCTCAGACTCTAATTTTTGGTTTTGAATGGCCTTGAAGAGTTTCCTCTCCAACCTAATCCAAGGCCCTAGTCCTGAACTAGTTTGTGAACCCTACAAACATAAAAGTCTAGTAGATTTTAAAATTAGCATTTTTGTTATGGCTTTATCTTACGTCAAGGGGTATGAGGGTGAAATTGATGATGTGTAAAGATGAAAGAAAAAATGAATGAAAAAAACTGGAAACAAAAGACTTTTACTAAATGCAAAATTTCAACAACTTTTCACAAAGAAAGATTTTTTTTTTAATTTTTCTAATATTTTATACAACAAACTCAAAGGAATTTCGCTCGACTACGAGATACTTATGATCTAAGTGCACTGCAAAAAAATTATGAAATAAAAGACTTCTCCCTAGCTAATGATGCAGAAACACACTCTTCAACCAAAGAATAAAATGAAAAGAGATTTTTTTTTATTTAAGTGCTAGTAAAGCAAAAAAGGGAAAATATCGACAAGAAAAAAACCAAGAAAAACAAATTCTGACGTAAAGCATAGATCGCAAAGAATCAGAGTAAAGAATCACACAATGGCAATTAAAAAAACAAAGACTCTCATGCTTGTCTAAAAACCATAAAAATATATATATATATTTTCTGTCAACTATTAACTGAGAAAAAGCAGGCTAAGGGTAAGATGACCTAACCTACTGACTGTTCAAACCTAGACTCAAACACCTGAGAGGAATACTTCTTATCAAAGGAGGGGATGACTGCCCCACCTTGAACAAAAAGTAGCCTGTTCAAGCACACGACTGTCATTAAAACAGCACGTGTGCAAATGCGTGCTGAATAGAGACGGAAAGCATGTACACGTGGGCTAACCTTGTACAGGCCACGTGTATATCTAAATCCTAAGGGAAAATATGAAAACAGGCAGTCCAAACCAGGAAGAGGCCTCTGGTATTGATAACCAAGGTCCCTTGAAGGCTTGGATTCTCTTTCTAACAGAAAAGACAAATAATGCAAGGAATAATAAGGCGAAAAAAGGCAATCTGAGATAGAACTGTGAACCAGCAAGACTCAGACAGGATTCCAGAAAACCCCCTAAGAATGTGTAATTATGACAGGGAAGAGGAGGACTACCTCTAAGGTTCTCTGAACTCCTACATGCTACTGTTATCTCTACAGCAAGCGTTCACACGCGGGCTGTCAGAGGATACGGCACGGGTACATGCATGCAGGCCTTCTGTAGGCTACGTGTACCTCTGTGTTTCCCGAAAAATACAATCAAGCAAAAGTCAGGGAAAGCTGGTATGGAACACCAGACTCCCTGCTAGCTCAGACCTTATAGAAAAATAGAGGCAAAGAAAAACAGAAAACCTAATCTTTAAACTACCCAAAAAACTTAAATAAATCCAGGAACCCTAAAGAGTATTCTCCCCAGTACGGTCACCAATTCTGTTGTTGGGGAAAACACCCTATGGACTAGCAAACTAGGGTCAGACTTGCATGCAGATTTGACCGAATAGAAACTACTTTTTTACCTACATCCCAAGATTTAAATCCCTTTTTCTCAGTAAATGCAAGGAAAAGGACCACCTACCTTATTACCGGCGTTTGATGTAGATCCTCCATTGTGCTTGACTACTTGCTTGCGGTGCTCCTTCAAAAGATAACCTGCACTCAAGACAAACAACAACTATGCATGCATGCTACTTCTATACTCAAGGGTTATAAATCAAGCGTAAATTAATCAAACCATAGACAATTCATGCATTGGGACGGGAAAATCATTCTTTTTATTAATGAAAGTGAATCAACTTAGAAAAGCTGAGACCGGCCACTGCTCCTTGAACCTGATCCTGGGCTCCTCTTCTTTTGTCCTTCAACTGCTTTGCGTTAAATATCCTTTGGCATGAGGAAAGGCTAAAGGGTTGGGACAATGGATTACGTAAATGGGTAGAGTTTCTTCGCTATATTTTTTCCTCCTCCAAATGGTACCCCTACCCCTTCTTTTATAAGCTAGAAGGAGCTAGGGTTTTTGACGAACCCTCGGCCATGCATGGCCGAGAGTTTCAGTTAACTGACCCATAGCTTTTTGTTCCATCGACAACTTTCCTTTTTTCATTCTTTGTTAGGTACATGCGGGATGTTGTGAGTCATCCAGCCTGTACACACATGCAGTAATGGGTTAGGGCATGTGGGCCTTGACACAAGAGGATTTTCAAAGAGTTGTTCAGCAGATTTTTGGCAAAGAAGGGATATGAGTTGGCCTGATGCCAGGTAAGCATGTGTGGTGCAATTTAGGGTTATAACAAGCAGCCTTGCAAATGGAAGAAAACCAGTACCAACAGACAGACCCAGCTATTGAAGAACTGAATTAGGATTTGAAGAATCTCATGTTCCAGCTGAACCAGAATAAGAATAAGGACAAATGAGAAGTCGTTTGGTGTACCACGTGCAGGATGGAAGGACACCACAAGAACGAATGTCCAACATTCGCGTAGTATATGGCAGCAGGAATGCCGAATCCATTACCAACGGGAGGATTATAGTGAAAAATATGCAAGAAATCGGGTTACAGGCCTTATCACAGCACGATGATGTAGAAATACCAAAGAGTTCATATTGCACCTTTTGCAAGTTAGTGGGCCACAACAATAAAGATTGCAGAACTATGGAGTTGATGTGAGAAAGGACATCACATGCATATAGGGTACAGGATGAAATGATGATTGGGCAAGAAGCACCACGGTTCAATCAAGCCCCAGCTCCATACAAAACTACACAACAGTAGTATAATATTGCGCAGAAACCATACAAAAATGCATAGTCACAGTACAACCCGGCACAGCCTTAGTACAATACTGCACAATATAATCAAGCACCTCAGTATAACATGTTGAGAGGTGATCGAGCAGGCTACATAGGAGGAGGACAAGCCAGAGGAGGTTTTGGATGAGGTAGACGACCAGTCACATGTCACAATTGTTAGAAACTGCGACATTATGCAAGGGAATGTCCACTCCCACCAGCAACTTGTATGTATTGTTGTGCATCAAACCACAATACAGCAGAATTTCCAACACTACTAGTGAATATTCAGAAAAAGAGGAACCAGAACAATCAAAATGAAGGATGGAATATCAACATAGTTACCTGCGAAGGAGCTAAAATAGGCACTGACACAGTTCGACAGGAACCAGCACAAAACCAATGGGTAAAGAAGAACACTAAACCAAGAAAGTAGTTCGACGCGCAAAAGGAAAAGGAGATCTTCAAGGAGGCCAAACAAGAATTTCAGAAGGAGGACATAGCATTGACTTCAACTACGTAGCCACACAAGGAAGCACCAGAATATGAGATGCCTCCATCATTGGATCATACCAACGAAATGCATCCCATGGGACAAGTAAGTACAATCAAAGGATTTTTTCAATCATGTGTAAAAGTATTAAGTGATCCATCATCTATGAAAATATTGCAAAACATCCTAGAAAAGTGTAGCAGCGAGACAAAAGGAAAGATAGAACTTAAAACAATTAATCACCTACACACAAAAAGAAGAACAAGTAGGGAATTTAGATTGAATGCTAACATTGGGGATTTCAATATGGGAGACATTATATTGGATCTAGGATCCGAAGTGAATGTATTACCAAAGAAGACATGGAAATGCATGGGAGAGCCCACATTAGGATACTCACCTATTCAATTGAAACTAGCAAACCAGCATAGAGTCCTACCAATAGGTAAACTGAAAGGAGTGACAGTAGATCTTGATGGAGTGTGCACTAAAGCAGATTTCAAAGTCATTGAACTAGTGGACAGCACAACACCTTACCCAGAATTTATTGGTCTAGATTGGTCGTTTGAAAACTAGGACATAATCAATTTGAAGACCAGGAAAATGACATTTGAGTCCAGAGAATATAGGGTCATCACGCCATTAGACCCATCAAAAGGGGAGAGGTTTGTAGAACCTACTTTCCTAGACTTGGAGAAAATCGGCCAATTGTACAGAACAACTGCACGCAATGAGGATTACCTAAACCCAACTGAAAACAGGTTACTTAGTTGGAGGAGCATTACTTCATGCACAACAGACTCAAAGACTGGTTTAGAGAACTGGCAGAAGAGGCTACACGAAGTATCCACTTGAATGTGTGCAAGAATAAACCGTGTAGTAATATGGATAGGCACAGAAATCAGAGAACTACCCAGTTTCCACGGAATAAATTATTTGGAAACATTCTTGACACAGTACGAAGAGTTCGTGTTAGAGAACCAGAGACTTTTATCACTTGACTTATCACTAAAGGCCACACTGGAAAGATGGTGGAGTGCACACAAAGAGACAGTCACAGACTAGTACCAATGTAAGCGGTTACTGCACATAAGGTTCGGCATAGAACAGAAAAACAACAAACAACAGAGATATGAAGGACATGGAGCACCAGTGGAACACTTGGAGGCATGTAGAACACTGTGGAAAATGACACCACCAGAGGAATGGCCTCATCACTTCATACATACTCTCAAGGTCATACCAGCGAATTGGTATACAGACCAGGAATTGCGTAAAGGAACTACGACATTGCGACAGAATTTCATAGGCACTTTCTCATTCGAGCATGAGAACCCCAACATATATGTATCCCTTAAATGTATTAGAGGAGTAATATTCATCAAAGAACTAGAAATAGAATGTATCACAGAAGAGAAACAATGAAATAAATAGGCAGTCAAGGAGTTCTTGTCGTGTTACCATGTACAGGAGGAAGAACCAGATGAAGGCGATCTGCGCGATATTCAAATCAAAGAGGTAGAAGGCGAAAGAGATGTGGAGGGCCCAACCATCGAATCAGAATTCATTTCCATGCCAATCAAGGTAAATAAATTTAACATCGGGACAATTGAGCAGCCCAAAATGGCCAGCATTGGAGATTACAGGGATGAGCAAATAGTAGAAAGTATCACAGAGTTGTTACGCGAATATAGTGACCTCTTTCCCACAACATTCACATAGATGAAGGGTATAGCCAGAGAACTGGGAGAAATGAAGATACCACTCAGACCTGAAGTGAGACCTATTAGATAGCGACCCTATAGAATGAACCCCATATATAAACAGAAATTTAAAGATGAGATCGACAAGATGCTCGAAACCAACATCATAGAACCAGTTGAGGAGTTAGAATAGATAAGCCTGATGGTAGTACAGGACAAGAAATAAGGAAGAGGGATCAAGATATGTGTTGACTTGAGGAAGTTGAATGATGCATGCCTACATGACCTGTTCCCCACACTGTTCACGGATGAAGTGTTAGAGAACGTGGGAGTACATGAAGCTTACTCATTCACTGATGGATTCTCATGATACCATCAGATTAAGATAGCATAAGAGGACAGACACAAGACCACATTTGCGATAGAATGGGGATATTATCAGTACACAGTCATGTCATTTGGACTGAAGAATGCACCAGCAATATTCTCCAGAGTAGTCATTGTTTCGTTTAAGCAATTCAACCATCAGTTTCTTGAATTATAACTGGATGGTTAGACAATCTATAGCCTATTGAAAAACCATGTGGAATTTTTACGGCTGATGTTAGAAAGATGCAGACAGTGCCAGATATCACTGAATATCAAGAAATGCATATTTGGAACACCATTTAGGATACTATTGGGCCACATAGTATGCAAACAAGGTTTATTAGTAGATTTGGCAAAGATCGCAGTCATTGTTAACTTGTCAGCACCAAAAATAGTCCATCGGCTAAGAACAACGTTAGGACACATAGGATATTATAGGAAATTCATCAAAGGATATGCGCAGATCACAGCACCAATTGAATAGTTGTTAAGGAAGGATACGAAGTTTCAATGGAATGACGAGTGTCAACACGGTCTGGATACCCTGAAGGAAAATATGGTTACCGCGCCGATATTAGTATATCTAGACTAGGAAAAGACATTCCATGTGCATGTAGATGCATCAGCGATAGCACTCAGTCTTGGCGCAACCAGGAACAAGAGACTTGGATCACCCAATAGGGTTTGCAAGTAGAAAGTTATAAAACTCAGAACAGAACTATAACACGGCAAAAAGAGAAGGCATAGCCATGGTTTATGCATTGCAGAAATTCAGACATTACTTATTGGGAAAGAACTTTAAAATGTTCACATATCACTCAGCCCTGAAATACCTCATCAACAAGCCAGTGTTGGGGGGGAGAATCTATCGATGGTTACTACTATTCAAATAATTCGACTTTGAATTAATAGTTAAACCAAGGAAATTGAATGCAGGACCTGACCACCTGTCGAGGGTCACAAATGGAGAAGAACCTACAAATTTAGAAGACAACTTTACAGATGCACAATTATTATCATTACATATTTTTGATGAATACTTCACAGATATCATTTAGTACCTGAGTACAGGTACTGCGCCGCAAGACTATAGCACCGCGCAGAAGAAAAACCTGGTAGCCCGCATTGTCGACTATCAACTGATTGTCGGACAGTTATATAAAATGGGCGCAGATAGCATCTTGCGAAGATACACATTAGAGCACAAAATACCAAGAGTCTTAGCAGAAGCCTATGAGGGAATAGTAGGAGGGAATTATGTGGGTAAATCTACCATGCAGAAGGTATTGCACGCAGGACTATGGTGACCAACGATTCACAGAGACTTGAAGGAGTACTATAAAAGATGTGATGTTTGTCAAAGGGTAGGAAAACCCAACAGAAGAGATGAGATTCCATTACGACCACAAGTAACATTATAGGAATTTGACAAGTAGGCAATACACTTTGTGGGACCAATCAACCCACCGAAAAAAAGAACATGGGCTAGGTACATTATCACTGCGATGGAATATTTAACAAGATGGGTGGAAGTTGCACCAGTAAAAGATTGCAGCGTAGAAATAGTAGTGCACTTTTTGTTTGAACAAGTAATCACTTGATTCAGGTGCCCAAGAGTTTTGATGGGCGACCAAGGCACGCACTTCATAAAAAGAACCATTTGCGCGATGACTGAAGAGTTTGAAGTCCATCATCAGATGAGCATAGTGTATCATCCATAGGAAAATGGCACAGTGGAAGCCTTCAACATAATTCTAGAAAATGCACTAACAAAGAATTGTAACGTCAACAGAGATGAATAGGACCTTAAAGTACCAGTAGTATTATGGGCATACAGGACTACATTCAAAAAGTTGGCAGGGCACGCACCATTTAAACTATTTTATGGCCAAGAAGCAGTAGTTCCATTAGAATTTTTTATACCCAGCTTGCGTGTAGAAGCCATCACACAAATGATAGAACGAGGCATAGTACAGAAGTGACTGAATTAGTTATTGACCATGGAGGAAGACCGAATCTTGGAAGGATTCCATCAACAAGTGCAGATGACTGAAGAGTTTGAAGTCCATCATCAGATGAGCATAGTGTATCATCCATAGGAAAATGGCACAGTGGAAGCCTTCAACATAATTCTAGAAAATGCACTAACAAAGAATTGTAACGTCAACAGAGATGAATAGGACCTTAAAGTACCAGTAGTATTATGGGCATACAGGACTACATTCAAAAAGTTGGCAGGGCACGCACCATTTAAACTATTTTATGGCCAAGAAGCAGTAGTTCCATTAGAATTTTTTATACCCAGCTTGCGTGTAGAAGCCATCACACAAATGATAGAACGAGGCATAGTACAGAAGTGACTGAATTAGTTATTGACCATGGAGGAAGACCGAATCTTGGAAGGATTCCATCAACAAGTGCAAAAAGCAAGAGAATAAGCTTGGCACGATAGACACATCAAGAATAAAATGTTCAAGGAAGGAGATATAGAATTGATGTATGATATCAAATCATTACAGCACCCAAAAAAGCTTAGAATGCATTAGTTAGGACCATACGAAGCAAAATATGTCACAGACAAAGGATTTGTAAAGTTAAGAGGTTTAGCAGGCATGGAACTTAGAGGAATGATCAATGGGAGCTGATTGAAGCTGTATAAGGACAATAAACCACCCACCATGCAATAAAATAAAATAAAATTCAAAAAGGAAACAAAACAAAAAAGAATGTCAGAAGTAGAAAGGCCACATGAATTTAGAAACATGAATGTGGTAAGGACAAGAACAACAGTTACATAGAAAGGGGAAAAAGTGGGAAAAAGAAAGGCGGAAAAAGAAACATGATAGGACGGCACTAGGAAAAATTAAAGAGAGGCAAGGACCGATGGGAAGCCACATTAATCACACCAACAGAACACGGGACAACAGGAGTAATGGTAAGTACGAAACTGTCGAAGATGCATTGAATCCACAATAAAGGTTCATTTAACCCATAACCAAGAAAGTGTACTCGACAAGATTCATGGGAAATCCATACAACACAAGGACGCGGGAGCCCATAGTCTATTCATGAAGACACAGAAGAAAGAGAGCGAAAGAGGTGAGATAAAACAAATGATTTCACAAAGACCACAGAGACGGTTTGATTCTAGCATCCATTTGATACTCACCACGATGGCACTGCCCAAGCAAGCAGAAGTGAGCCAGACCACCAGACAAACCAAAGTTCAAACTAGGTCATGAGGATAGGCAGAAGAAGGTGAACAGTAGTCACTGGAGGTCATCAATATCGACGAAATCCCATCCCCTGAGAGGATACCAGTACAACCCACACCGATGCTAAAAGAAATTCAGAAACCAGCAGCTGAGGCCACTAATGTATATACGGTCGCAGCGACGTAGGAACCACAGAACCAGGAAGCAGAAACTCAAAAGGAGGTGCAACCAGAGAATACAGAAGCATCTCTGAAAGATAATGGCATGGCACTGAATCTGACAACATCTATGGAGCCAGATGAGTCTCAAATGACCATCTCAGAACACCTAGCATGAGAGACCGCAGACGATGTCTCTGATTGGATGGAATGGCATACAGAGGAACAATCGGAAGCCATTGGAACTTCGAGCCAGCCACCTTAGCAGAAGGACAAGATATAGATACCAAGTTCACCCCAAAAGAAACCTGTAGCAGAAATTGTTCTACCATGCATACCAACTGGGGTACAGATAGGACCAGAGCTACTGGGTCATGTCGGGAAGCTCAAATACTCATACCATGATGTAGCAGATGAAGCCAAGTTCTCAAAAGTTGCACCGAGGGTCTTTATACAGACCATAGGCACAACTTAGCTTGGAGAAACGATTAACCAGCCATACCAGTGGGCAACTGGGTTGGAGAAAACATGAACTGCAACTTATTCCTAGAGAAATGAAAGGATATGCAGGACCTAGGCACAGATTTCCACTACTCATGGTTGATTACTTTAATAGCCTTCATGGGATGGCGAGAACCAGGCTATGTAGTTTTTTGTACCAGACCATAGCCAGCAGGAGCGAGGTATCTATTGTTGAAAGCAGGGAAGAATGCTAGGAATAAGAGGGAGAATGGGATCATATTTGAAGCATACCTACGAGACATATAGGAAGCCATCATCCGATCGTGGAGAATAACACCAGAGGCTATCGCGCGATATGCGGACATCGCCAATTTCTAGGCCACACAACAAGAAATGTAGATATATGCAAGGTAGGATCTGGCTAAACAATGGCTACAGATGCACTACTACATTATAAATGGTGATATCGATATGGTCATAATAAAATGGCCCGACGAATGGAAGATTCCATCCATCACCCAGGAAGTTCTGGAAAGAACATCAGAAGGAGAGGTAGAGTAGGGGGAAACGTAGCCTCCAAAAATCCAAGTGCCCAAGTGACCAAGAATGGGCCAAGGCAATCCCACACAGACAGATGAAGGACCAAAGAAGACAGGAACCCGGAAGGGGAATAAGGAGAATACACGTCTAACCAAGGAACATCAGAAACGAACTGAGGTAGCACATGAGACTACTTCAAATCCCAACACACAGGAACCAGGGGGAAATAAGAGACCAGCCATGCAGTCAGGAGGCACACGCAAGAAGTCAAAGGCACAACAAGCACTGCCAGAATACACAATTACGGAGGACGATGGGGACATGATCGCTAGAATGGTCCAAGATTGTCTAGTCTAGGACTTCGACCATGAAGCACATCACAGGGACAAACTACAAAAAGAGTCAGGGAAGTACAAATAGCAAGCAGCAGCAGTAACATAGATCCATCAGCACCACAAACTGACAAAAGAGTAGAGGTAGAAGAATGAGATCCAGTCTACTCATTACCACACGCAAATGCAATAGTCTACATCACACCTAGCATGTTGTGCATGGATGAAATCATGGGGAAGACACCCTTGAAGGATTTAAACCACATCCAATTGATCTTGACACATATGCCATCAAGGGCACTACACAAGTTGTAGGTTAGCGTCGACCACGAGGTACGGTCTCGCACACACAGAAACTTCGTCAAGTTACAGAAAGCAACAAAGAAGTGGGAGGCGCTGGAAAAAATTTCTGATCATGCCAAGTTCGAAAGCCGGGAGGAAAAAGAATGCAAGAACAATCTAAAATGAAGAGTAGGAGGAATTTTTTAGAAACTTCCAAACACCACACAAGGGAATGAACTTCCAGTAGCAGAAAAGATTGATCAGATTGCGTAGGCCATTGAGAAATATCAGAAGGAGATCGAGAATCTCCGAGAACATATCATACCCACCACTCCACCGGCATTCAAGGAGAAAAGGAAGTAGGAAGTGTTATTGGACTAATCGGTAGGTGTGAAAACTAACAGATCTCCCTAGATCCACCTGGATCTAGAACAAAACAGGACAGGACATGACTCTTTCCCTAAGTTGAAATCATTGAATTAGCTAGTGAGGAACAAGTGACATACCTTTATATCGCTTCCTTAGGTCTCTGTTGTTCCCACTTCACTCCGGTGCTCTCGTGAGGTCAAGACCAAGACAACACAAACCAACCAAAGTGAAGATAGCAAAATGTATTCAACGTCAACTTATGCATATGATCAAGGAATTACACAATAAAGTAAGAGTGACTTTATGGGAAAGGGACATGCCACTGTATCGTATTAATTGAAAGTAGAAGATACAACCTGATCGCCTTGATGTCACAAGATTCCTTTCGGTGACTCTTGGTTCCAACACACACACTTGCTCTGTACTTGCTTGAAGAAGATCCAATTCCTCTTGATAGACCAACTAGAGTCTCCAAGGTTTTGTTCAAGCAGGGTTCTTCAAACAATTCCTTCACCAATTCTTCAATTAATCTTGCTTAAAATTTTCCATGAGAATCCTTTCAATATATAGGAGAGGGTGAGATGGTTACATGGATGAGAATGATCCCACCAAATCAAAGAAGCCAGTAAAATGACAACCATACGAATGCCAACTCATTCTCTAGAATATTCCCTTCTAGAACCCTCGAGACCTCTTCTCTTTTCGAAGATTAAAAACAAGTTCGCACCTTGTGTATAGAGAAAACTGCGAGAATTCCGCACCCTAGATGAAGGTGGCCTGTGAGAATGAGTCATTCTCGTACCCTAGGCCATATGTAGCCTGCGAACCCACTTTAAAAATATGTATTCTAGAAGGAGATAAATGCCACTTTTCTCAGGAGAAAGTTCTAGTTGGGAGCTTGAATACACCCTTGTTAAGATATCACCTAGATGACCAAAATCATGTGTAACAGAATGCCCCCCAAAGTATGAGGCCAAAATATGTGACATCTGAAATACTTTGTAAACTGCGTGTGTGTGTCAGAAACTAGGAGCGCACCTAATCGAAAACCTACAAACAATCAAGCATCGGAAGAATATCATACCATTTCTGAGGTAGGCATTCCCATACTCAGATCACAGACAGATGACATCATGAACATAGGTCATGGCCACCAATCATACACCATGGATCCATGTCGTCAAAATATCGCATAGCCACCAAGAATACACTATGGATCTATGCAAGAAGATTCAAATTAAGATGACATAGCCATGAGACATACAAAGTGGATCTATGTGTCGACAAGTTATACATATTCCATCACAACCTGGAACAAAAAGGTGAGACCCAGGGTCTTCAATCCCGTCACCTGAAAGTACGAATATAACCATGTGATTACATGCGTTGAGGTCGAACATGGTAGAAACCACTTGATTACTGGTCATTGATGAAACCGTTAACAAGTGCAAGGGAAATCACCATTAATGTCAATGACTCCCAAGGTACACTAGTACAATCCATCGAATGTGAATAGATGAGTTGAGGTTGAAAATCCGATGGAATCTCCCAATCAGGGGTCAATGATGAAAACCCACTGTCGAAAGCGAGAAAACCTACCATTGAGGCATGCAAGTTCCAAGGTACCAAATAATTTCTAAGTCTTGTTTCTGGAAAATGAACTGGAGTCGACAGAACAAAACTCGTCATAGGAGGGCCTTGATGTATCCCCCATCAATGACACGAAATGAGTAACAGATTTTGAAGGTGAAACAGAGTATGATGTAGGTTGAACTAGACACAGGGAAGGATGACACAGAGAGAATGGACAACTGCAGATGGCTGACTCAATAGAGGTTTCGGATGAATTTCTCTTGAACATATGAATGACACAACTAATAATTTGGCAGCATTAACTCAGAGATGACTCAGGATATGAACTTGTAGCAAGTCGAATGAAAGAAAAATGGATTTCCCAAACTGTCTTCAAATAATGAATAGGGGGGTGTCATGTTCAAGAGCGACACTTACTGCCCATAATATGAATACGACAACACATCCCTTTCCCAAATTTTCCCCCACCATTTCTGGCGAGTACCTCTTTATTTTTACGCAAGCTTGAGGAGGATAACATATGCTTGTTGATGTAAGCTCATCCTTCGGATGAGTCCCTTGGAGTATGTTTAGCGAACCCTAGGAAGGAGTGGTTCAGTCCCATTATGGGTCTTTCGATGTTTGTTTAATGAGTCCAAAGATAGAAAACTCCAAGGTTTTTCATGATTATAGAGTCTGGAAAAACACTCAAAAGAGAACTCTCTCAGTTCCTTTTTCATAAAATAGTCCGATGAGAACGAAAAAGAGACAAATTATCGCCCAACAGATGCTCTCTTCAAATACTTTAACGAGCATGAAAATAGCAAGATCGCTCGGCAATCTTTTCATGTTTAGAGAGTCTGAAAAGAGCTTAAAGAGGACTCTAGGGGGGTCCTTTTTCGTATAACCTTGTTGAGACCGAAAAAGTGATAAAAGTGTGCTCGATTACGTTCTCATGTATTTTCAAGCGTGAGAACGAACAAAGACCAAGCTCGAGGTTTTGTCCAAAAACCCTAAAAAATAATTTAAACATGTGATGAAAAAAAGAAAATATATGTATCCCTATGTATGGATGTCGAAGTCGTCATGTCTGCAAAAATTCGCACTCATAGGGGTATTAGGCATTAATTTTGATAAATAAAACAATTATAAAAACCAACAAAAATGGTAAAAAGTAAATATAAGTGGGTAAAAGTTCTTTTACCATAGTCATTGTACCTTTGCCAAGATTTTATCCCAAAACCCCTCTTTTGCCCTTGAATTTTGATTCTCAATTTCGGAAGGTACGAACAACCATTTGGAGAACCATCTCCGTCAGTGAGGTAAGCTCCTTGTCTTCTATCTTTTCATGGTTCAATTTTTTGTTTTCATTGGAAAATTTCAAGTTTTTGAGCTTATTTTAGGGCTAAAATTTGTGCTCAGGCGTTCTTGCAGGCTAGCCACATGGGACTTGTGAGAATGCATGATTCTTGCAGGTGGCCCCAAAGGCATCTGTGAGAACCTTGCATTATGCTAAAGGGGCACCTGTGAGAACCGCAAAATGAAAAAATGCTTTGGTTTTTTCTCAATGAAAAATGTGCCAAGGCTTGAAGAGATTTGTTGACCTTCTTTTTATGGTTCTTGTGCAAGCATTTGGTTGTCACAATGGTTCTGGAATGGCATGAAAGAGAGCATGAAGAAGATTATGCTATTGCCAGGAATAACCCGGGCACCATTGCCTCTTTGCGATACTGTGGTCTTCTGAAATTCTTTCGGATCCTGGGTATGAGGGCCCAAGTCAGGTTGTTGGAGTACCTCATTCATATGTGGGATGTGGACCAATAAGTATTCCACGTGGGGGTCCACACATTGTCCTTGGATATCGAGGATGTTTATTTTCTAACAAGATTGTCACGACGTGGGTACCACGCTAGCTTAACCGGTAGCCGAGGTGGCGGGCTGCCTATGAGTCAGTATTGTTGCCAGTATTGTGTTCCAGAGGCAGAAATAAGCAAAGGAAAGGTTGCCATTTGGGGATCCAGGATTTGACCCTTCGCACTATCTTGTTCACCATTGCTCATATGGCTAGGAGAATTGCTCCACACATGGCTCTCCAGAGCTATTTTCAGTATGCCATAGAGTTTATTGAGCCTCGGGTCTTTAACTGGTCAGATACAGTCCTTTGTAGTGCGAAGAGGCAGTTGACTAAATGCAGGAGAGGCGACCTGAAGAAATTCGGGTATGGGTCACTGTTGGTGTCCTTGTTTCTTGAGAGGGTTCCCTTGCTGAGGTTGTAGGTCGAGTGGGGTTTACCGTCTCTAGAGGATCCAAGGATGTTGAGGTGGTCTAACCTCATGGCCCGACATGTAGCTGGACCAATCATCAAATACAATGATTCCTTCTTTGACTGGTTGCGGCCACAAATGTTGATGGTCTACGATTATGCTTATGTCGGGTTGGATTTCCAAGGGTATCCAGACTTGGCCCTACCTGAGGACGCCTAGTGGGGAGATCTAGGTAAGAAGTACACATTTTTTCACTTTTTAAATGTTTTTGTGAGTTTTATCATATGCAATTTTTTTTATGTTTGTCCAAGGTCTAATTACAAAAATTATTTTTAATGACACAGACATGGGGCCTTATCGACCTCCGGGTACTTCTTCTATTCAACGACGAGGAGAGGTGGCTCCAGTGCCATGATGGGACACTGAAGATTATGAGGCAGTGGAACAAAACTTAGAGGGTTTGATTGTTGACATTCCGGCCATGCCTCTCGGAGAGGTCTTGCCGCGTTATCAGCGTCACACGATGGGCGTGTCAGAGTCTTTTGGCCGACTGCTTCGTAGGGTTTCCCGGGAAGTCGTGTGTTATCGCGAGCGTCATCCATGATGTTACTTTGTAGAAGCTATGAGCTTCATATTTTGAAATTTTGGTCCTTGGACAGAACTTTTTTGTAAAAAACTTTTTGATCGTTATATACATATGTACGGATTCTACTAGCTTATCTTGTGTTATGTGATGCATGTGATGTGTTTATAAATGGCCCAAATGTCTGTCTAATACATAGTTGCTAAGACCGGAAGAGCAATGGCCCAAATGTCTGTCTAATACATAGTTAGCTAATGCATCAGTTAATGTATTTAGACATCTAGGAATATGCCGATACTCAATATAATAACATTCCAAGAGGCGAATTTGCAAATACACCCATAATAAAGTAGGACTTTCAATAGCATAGACATTACTTAACTGTATTACTACTAGCTGCAAATCGATTCGTACAACCAAGTGACGGATACCAAGCGAGATAGCATCAATCAATAATTTGATAACAGCACTATACTCTACAATATTGTTGGTTGCACGGCCAAGGCACACACCTTGTAGAGTGACAAGTTCGTTTGTAGGGGCGTAAATTGCCCACGCAGCAGAAGCAA
>CBVK0100500402.1:0-10433 GCA_900067695.1 Picea abies | reverse complement strand
GAGGTTTCAACCACCTCCCCCATTTCCATTAACTACTTTCATTGAGATCGAGATGAATCTTGACACCCATGAATACTCCAGGAGACATTCATGACTTCGTTTAGTCAATCCTAGTGTCTCGAGGCCATGCAGATATTTTTCTGTGATCAACGCGGGTGCTTTCATATTTTGACTCAACTCATTTCCATCACTCCATGCAATGTCGGGCTATGACCACGGGCTCAACTTCAGGGTGCTTCACGATTTCAAATTTCGCGAACCTATGTCGCACTCTATGCAAAAACACCTCAGTCACAAAATCATGACTTCTCGGATCTGATGCCAGGCACCCCTTTCAAATTGGATGACCCACATAAATGTTGGTATTTCTAGACTTGGGAAGATTTCACATTTCCCCATTTCATTTTCCTAAAATGGATTCCTCCACAGTTTGGATCTGATGCCACGCGTCCTGCTGGATCGGACGACCCATGTTGATTTCGGATTTTGGGAGTTCGGGGCTTTGACGAACGAATTTAACCACGTTCTGAACTTATGATTCCCATGATTATTATTCACCATTGATTTCTCATAATGATATATATGACCCAGATTAAATCTTTACTCAACCTTAGATCTCGTACCTTTGCCTCGACATTACACTTCTAGCAACTTTTAGATTTCGAATACCTATGAACCGTTGATCTAAACTCCACATGGAATCCTAACCACTGAAAATTGATTTTTCTCCCTCGCTTCATTCGATTCCATATCATACTACTCTAAGTGTTGTGCTTTGTGCTCACCACTACAACCTATGTAAATAAATACTTAGACAATTGGTTGATGTCTTGGGAAAGAAAAAGGATCAGTGACACAGGTAGAGAGGGCAGTGATTAACCTAGAGAAAAAAAAAAGGATTGGGGCCGAGACTTCTCACTTAGGAATACTCAAAGAAAAAGGTCACTCAAATGACCGAGGGGAGACATGGAGAAAACTACTAGCCGAAAGGGGAAAAAATTAATATTTGGTTGGCAAAAAGGAGAAATATAGGGTGAAATTACTGACTTAGGTAGAAACTGCAAACCCAAAAGACTCTGACAAGTTTGTGTGATAAAAATTAGCATGAGTGTCAAAGTGTCAAGGGGGTAAAATCATGTGGGGGAGAGTGCTACTGGATGACAGTACCAAGTTATAGTAGAGGTGATAGTACTGCAGAGCCGGATGTAGGGACCCTAAAGGTGAATGTCGAAGGGTGTGACTAGGAGATGCAATTGATATTCAAAGGGAACGATTACATGCTAGTGTTGATCATATACCTGAAGGGGATACTTTAGGTTGTGATGACCAAGTACCTGCAAACATTAAAAACAAATACCCGACGTGAACAATATCTGATGATAAAGAACATATAACAGTTATTTGATAATTTTGAACATGAGCATGCGTACCTAGATGTGATGTGAGAAAAATGCTCCCCTGGGGCCAAGTATGGATAGTGACTCGGGGAATGTGACTGTGTATATTATGGGATCTTGATCTTGTGGTTGTAGATAGATCAGAAAATATAGACTCTGAGCTCTTGTAACTGAGCATGGAAATTTGGAAAAAGGGACTATATATAGCTGTGGGGCCCACAATGCAGGCACGTGAGCCACGACTGATGCGGTGGGAATCAATTTTGGTTCATCATTGTGGCAGGGAGGGTGGCCATTATTTTATGACCACATTTGTGCTTTTGTGGTGCCATATGCCATAGATTATACTGTTTTTCCTATATGGTGGGATGGACTTCCGGCAGGACCCAGATATGGTGTTGCCTTATGGGGAGGATTGGGACCAGAGAGGTATGTTGGTCTTCTTTATGGTTTCTGATTTTAGTAGTATAACATATGTTTATATATGGATGGATGTTGATTCTATCATTGTTTGTGTGTGTGTAGATGTGGGGCCACGAGGCCGAGAGGCGGAGTTGGTTGCAGAGTCGACTTGTTAGGGGCTAGTGAGACTGTCACGGGTAGAGCCACGCATGGGAGAGAGACATAGGAGGGGCAAGGCTGGTTCAAGGCCAGGAGATGAGGTGAGAGATGGATGAAGACATATATCTGATGATATAGGTACAGGGCCATTTCATGCACCTCAGGCAAAGGTCGGTAGGGGTTTAGAGGATTTTCGACACCGGTTGGAGGTGGTACTATAAGGTGTGCTTGAGGGCATGTGGTCCCATATCCAGGATAAGAGAGTCCTAGAGCAGTGTGTGGTTCTTTCGGCAGAGTTTCGGACCTTGATTTGCATAGGAGCTGTAGTTGGGGCAGTTATGATTGAGCGACTGCCCTGAGGACTTGGAGGACCTTCAGCTAGCGGGGCACCTCTTGCAGATAGAGGACCTGGTGGTGGCGCTCTGGGGGCGCCATGAGCACTATGTAGTATTATTTTTTTATTTATATAGGCCTGCGAGCCCATTTTTTATAGGGTAGTGTGACACCTAGTTAGCCATGTTATATGCTATTTGATTAAATTGTCATGGAATATGTGTAAATGTAATTGAATCAAAATTATGAGATAAGAGTCTAACTTGAAGGTATTTGCGAAAGAGGTAAGGATTGTCGACATTGTACACATTGTGCAGCTGGTACACATTGTTGAGCTGCAGGACGATGAGCTAGGAATCTAATAAGACGCTAGGGTGATGAATGTGGCGGTGACTAGCCTCGGCAAGGAGGCCAATGACAACCGTGTATTCTTCTTGGTTTTTGGTTGCTGAGCCCAAACATATGTTGCTGGAACATATGCTGCTGGAGTGGAGCAGTTCATGTGAGGGGGTGTAGAGAGCCCAAGAGGCCAAAGTGAGATTCTATGTCCAATGGATAGATTCATCAACGTAACCGACGTGGTAGGTTGATGGAGGAGTCATATGTCAATAACACGAATGGTAGATCGAGCATGAGGAGTGGAGGTGAAAAAAGAAGAATAAAAAATCTACAAATGTGTACAAAGAAAAATCCTAGGGTAGAATGACTATGCTCAGGCATAAAAATTCTTTAAGTACAATGCATTGATGGGTTCTTTAAGAGGGTAGCCTTCTCGAGAGGCCAGGATGTATGCACCTTTAGTGAGGTAGTGTTGGACGATGTAGGGTCCATTCCATAAGGACTCGAATTTCCCATGACCGAGAGTATCATGAGTGTTATCGTAGGCTAGGAAGAGATCTCCTTCGTTAAATGAGTGAATGTTGACATGGCAATCAAAGGTGGCCTTCGACCATTTCTTAACTGCCTCATTGTTCTGTAAGGAAGACCAACGATCTTCATCTAAGGACTCTAAGTTCAACAAGCGCTTCTCCATTGGAGTGGTGTCAGGTAATAGCTCGATGGTGATGCACAATGTGGGAATTTCACACTCGATGGGGAGGATGGCTTCAATCCCATGGAAGAGATGAAACGATGTAAAACCGGTGGAAATTTTGACTATCGTACGATAAGCCCATAACACTGAAAACAGCATATGATGTCAATTGGTCTTATGTTTGTTGACAGTGCATTGCAACATGGTTTTGAGGACTTTGTTGACAACCTCAACCTATCTATTGGACTGAGGGTAGTATGGGGAGGCAAACTCATGGGAGAAGCCTAACCTTGAGGAGAGTTCGGAAAAGATCTCATTCTCAAAGTGTTTACTGTGATCGCACACTAAATGTAGTGGGACTCTAAAGCAGATAATTACATGGTTGAAGAAAAAACACATTTTTGTGTCAGTGGTGTTGTTGAAGGTGGGCATGGCTTCAACCCATTTGTTAAAGTAATCTATGACCATGAAGATGTACGTGTGTCCATTACTAGATGGAGGATTACAAGTCATGAAGTCTATGCCCAATTTGCAGAAGGGGTCGAGAGTGATGACTGGATGTAGAAGAGCAGGTGGCGCTTATGATTTGTTTTCATAAAGATTGCATTTGTCACATCACTTAATAGTGTGGATGTATTCATGAAACAATGTGGGCCAAAAGTATTCGGCTTGAATGATTTTTTGGGCAGTGGACATACCTGAGAGGTGGCCACTGCAGGCACCATTATGGCAATTGTTCAAGACTCTATCAGCTTCGTTGATGGTCAAACATCGATGGACTATGGTGTCGAACCCACATCGATACAAAATGTCACCGATGAGGAGGTAGCGAGGGGCCTAATGGCGAATGTGTTGATGATCATGTCATGAGATATGGGACCCAAACTTTTGTTTTCGAAGGTAGATGGGAAGGTCACTATACCAGGGGTCATTCGAGGGGATCTAGAAGAGGTGTTCATTAGGAAAATCCGTATTGATGGGGGAACTAGTAGCATCTAAGAGAAACGTCATGATGAGCTCGGTGAGAAAAAGTGATTTCTTTCTTTTGGGATTTGAAAAATCTAGGTCGTATTCTTGAAGGATGACGATCCATAGGGAAAATTTACCATTAATTTGTCGTCGACTAAGCAATTATTGCATCGGGTTGGATACTACCATGACTTTAGTAGTGCGAAGCAAGATGTATTGATGCAATTTTTGGATAGAAAGGACAACTGCAAGGGCGAGTTTCTCCTCATGATTTTCTTTCAGGGGCGGTCCTAAATGTTTTTAACTGATGTAGTAAATAACATGCTTGCGGAAATCATCCATGATTTGGACGAGAACTCCTATGACTGAGATGATTGAGGCCGACAAGTAAGGGATTTAGTCGCGGTCATAATCGGGAGGACTAATCAACGAGGCATTGGATAGCGCCACTTTTAAATCATAAAAAGAGTTTGTGCATGTTCATCCCATTGGAATGGGATATCATGGCGTAGTAATCGAAGGAAACTATGCACACAAGTGGCATAATATGGGACAAAGCATCGTAAAAAGTTTTTTTTTTCCTTGTAGGCTCCGTAGTTGGCACAAATTCGTAGGTGGGGGAATTTTTTTGATAGCTTATACCTTGAGGGGGTCCACTGTGATGTCATGTTTAGAGATGATGAACCCAAGAAGGCATCCGACGGTGATGCAAAATACACACTTGAGGGGGTTCAAGAGGATATTGTATTGGAGACATAGTTGAAAGATGTCTCGTAAGTCATTAAGGTGCTGAGTTCACTTCTTGGATCGAGCAGTGAGGTTATCCAAGTAAGCAAGAATTATGCGAGCAAGGTCATGGAAAACATAGGTCGTGGCCTATTGGAACATAACACCTACATTTTTTAGTCCAAAAGGCATGACACAATACCCGAAAGTATACCATGGGGTGGTAAATGTGGTTTTATACTGGTCTACTAGATGGATTTGCATTTGATTGTAACCAGAGAAACCATCCATGAAGGACAAGGCCTCATGGCCAACATAGTCATCGATAATTTGGTCGATGAAAGGGATTGGGAAGTTGTCTTTGGAACAAGCATGAATGAGATCATGAAATTTAGTGCGAACAGGAATAGTGCCCTATTTCTTGTTAACAGGGATGGGATTGGAGACCCATGAGGTGTATGTGATGGGGTATATGAACCCTACAGTGCATAAATTGTCAATTTTGGCTTTGATAGTCATGGCTTTGGATGGGTGTAGTGGGCGTTGCTTTTGGAATACTAGGGAAATATCAAGTCATGTGTCGATGTGATGTTCAACGATAGAAGGATCGAGGCCGGGCATCTCTGTATATGACCAGGAAAAAATATCTTGGTATTCCTGAGGGGAGCATGCGACACCAATGTTTATTTCTTCTATGATTCCTGGTTTGATGGAAATGTCGATTTTGACAACAGGGGGAAAATTAGCCATGTTTCCTTCTTCAAAAGCATCAGGGGAAAGGATAGGGTTTTTGAACCAGTCCATATGCCTTGATGGAATAAAATCCTTGGTTTCGATTGCACGTATGGTGGCTTGGATAGGAGGGTCAAAGGATTCCTGTGAGAGAAAGAGTGCTCTATGATGGAGTGTGTTCCATGGGAAATTGGGATTGGTTAGCTCTTTTAGGATATCTTCGTCCCAGTGAAAAATGAAAGAATATAGGGGATCCGAGGAAATAACATTGGTGACTATCACCGTGTGATTGTCTTCAGGTGGTGAAGACATAGAGGGGGTATCGCAACTATGGTGCAATAGTGTGCTTGACATAAACCAAATTTCCAGACACTGTGGGTTAAACAATGTGGTCAGGGGTAAGATTTCCTAGGGGAAATGAACTGGAGAATTGGGAGGATTTAGGGGAAAATCCTCAGACAGTCTATCCATGAACCATGGAGGGATCGGAAGTGACTTAGGTTTAGGGGAGGTGATGTGAATAGTATCTAGAGAGGGAATAGGGGGAATGACTTGCATCATAGGAAGTGTGGTGGTTGGAGGGTTTTGAATAAGGGCCATTTGACGATGCTTATATTCAATAATCATAGGACACTGGTATGTGAAATTATCGAGTGATTCACAAAGAGAGCAAGGGAACCTCATCCATTCATTGACTATGGTCATGAAATAGTGGATGTCAGTGACGTGGGTACTTGATGATGTGGGTGGAGGCGATTCTTGCTGAAATCTTTGGTGTACTGTCGTTAGAATCTGTCGAACTAAGGTAGTGCAGGGAAATGGTGAGTGTAGTGGCCATACTTTGAACAGATGGCACATGTGAATTTGGTTTGCAACCCTTTACTACCTGTAGTAGGGGAGGTTGTGGTAGTATTAGGTGTTCTTAATGAAGTGATGAGCGATGTTGTTACTTGATGGAGTTGGATTCAATTATGTAACTCGGGAAGGGAAGGACATATTTTAGTGGGGTGTCCCTCTCTTTCTCATAGTGCACAAGGAGGTTGAACTTGGGGGGGGCAAGTGGAGCGGTGGGATATTTTTTCTTCCGTCTTCCCCCAGCTATCACGGTGGTTCTGGCAAGTGGGGGTGAGGGAGGTGTGTTCGGATTTAGTACTGGAATCTACATCGAGATTCCCTTTGTTTGGAGAGGGAGGGATGGTTGAGGAACCATCATGGGTGGGTGTAGATACCATACGGAAATGGATAGAACCATGTTAGGAAGGGTAAGTGGTGTGGCTACCTGAAAATCTTGTACTCCCAGTGGGGGGTAGAAGAAGGGCATTTGAGTGATGGCTTGGGGAATGGTTTCCCAAACCAGGATTTGACCCTGAGGGAGGGTGAAAATGGGGATAATTGGTGTCGTAGGGTTCTCAAGGGATTCCTGAGGTAGGATTTCTTGCACTAGTGTGACATCAGGGAGTGGAGAAGCCTCTATGGGAGGAATGGTATCTCCAGTTTCAGTACCATTGGAAGATATGACACACACTTGTGCTGAGGGGTGTATGAGCGGTGTTTCTTCGTGGTATGCCCCCATCAAAGATGGGTCTTTGAAAATTTTGGGGGCCATATCCATGAGTGGATAGGAATTAGAAATAGTAAGGATGAGAGGTAAGATGTTATCGATGTTGGAGGAGTGGTTAGGCTCGTAATGTGACACTTGGTCGATGGTGATGATTTTCCCATTGCGGGGGAACATCATCATTCGAAACACACAACAGGCCATGAATTTAATAGCATACATGTAGCTATGTCCAAGCAAGATGTTGTAATTGAGGGGGGAATCGATAACCTCAATGTCGATAAGGATGGTTTTTCCCCCGAATTCAATGGGGAAATTTTGGAAGAGCCCTTCAGGAGAGGATGGTAGTCCATCATAGGCACACAAAGTGATAGCGGATGGTATTAGCTCAGGGGAGCCAAGTTTCTTCCATATAGTTTTGGACATGATACATGTGGATGCACCTTCATCAATAATACATCAATGAACTGTGATGTTCTGAATCTTGACTGGTATCTGAAAAGCTACCAAAGCGGGGAGACGAGGTTCCCCACAATCTAGATCAAATGTGATGAGTCTAATATCAGCAGGGTCAACTGCCCCCAAGGCAGAAAGAAAGGATCTTCATTTAGTGGGACATGTTTTGAGGACTTCCAATACTGACATGGATGCAGGAGATTGCACCAAATCATTGACCATACTGTAATTTTGTGCCATCCTAGATCGAGGGTTATTGGAATTTCATTGTAATGGGATGCGAGTAATACGAATAGTAGGTTCAGTGTGAGGGTGTGAAATCATCAAGGGTTGTCCAGATGTGGATGGAACTTCTTTTGAAGTGGTGGGAGTAGACTTAGAGGGTGCGTTGTATTGACGACTATGCATTTGCAGAATAATTTCTTCTTCGTTAGTGAGGAGGATATTACGATCCATCTGATTTTGAGGGTTTTGATATTGTCCCATCTGCGGGGGGGAAGGATGCATCTCTTGTTGGGTATTCATCACACGTTGGTGTGGAATAGGGTTTTGCAACACTGTCAAGGATGGTTGCTGCAAATACTTTTATGGGACATGCTAAGGGGCAGGAGACGCTGGAGGACGTGGCGAGTTCATGGAATCTTTCATCTGTTTGAAGTCATCAATTTAGGGGAAATGGTGAGTATAATGATCGTGCTCACTGCAAAGAGCACAAGGGAAGTTTTTCTGGAGGTTTTTGTTTTTCCTCCCTTGGCATTTATTGTTATTGCCCTCTTGGGGGTTCTCGTTACCCTGGTTCTAGTTCCCCCCAACAGGTTGGTTTTTTTGGGATTTATTTCCTTCTGGTCCTAGGTTATTATTGTTTTGGTTTTTTCCTTTATTTTTGGCATTATTCGGCTGATGGTTTAGATTTTCCATATTCAAGTGTTCAAAATTATGAAATTTTTGAATGGTAGAGGGATGAAGAGAGTTAACCCCAACATGTGGTTGTCCTGGTGGAGGAGAAATTGGATGTGGAGGACCACAAAATAGAAAATATAGATTATTTTGTGGCAACGATTCGTAGGGTGCATAGGAATGAGTAGTTATTCCAATAGTGCCTATGTTATAAGTTGAGGTGGAGGGAGTACCTGAACTTGGTTGAGCGCTCGGGTGCATCATGGGTGTTGGCAAGGGTCGACTCATGGGTGGAGGAAGGGAAAAACAATATGGTTGTTGATAAGGGGGGGATGGTAGAAATATGGACCTCCATACATCAGAGGATATTGGGGTGTATCGTACATAGGTGGTGGTTGGATGTACGAATTGTGGTGTCTTTTGGTACCAATCAATCCACCCACGGAGTGAGACATCCCAGGTTTGTCCTGACCAAATGGTATGGGTCTCGGGGCATCAGGTAGTACTGTGTATAAGTATCATGACTTAGCATAAATGAGGTTGTACTGGTGAGACTTGTTGATGGCTCCCTCTTGAGTTTGGGGGAAGGTGGAGGCCACAACTTTGTCAAGGATAGAGACAAGTGATCTAAGAAACCAATTGAGGCATTGTTCTTTGGTGGTTTCTGCTTTCCATAAACTATGTCGCCGATGCCATTCATGAATGTGGTCGGGGATATGCATGGTTGAGGATTGTTTACACTCAGAGAGCATTTCTAGACCATTGTCATGATGAACTTGTAGTTGAAAGAAGGTCAAAAATGTTTTGGCCAAGGATTCAAAAGTCACAAAAAATGTTTTGGCCAAGGATTCAAAAGTCACATGGGACCCTAATTTTTCGTCTACATACCATTTGGCTTATTGACCTATGAGTGTGTGCTAAAATAACCTTAAATGGATGAAGTCTTCCATGATGTTGTTTGAAGAACACCATGAGTGGAAGGTCATGATATGGTTAGCAGGATCTTGCCCTGCCTTTCCTTCAAACTTGGGAATGTCTGAAGGTAGTTTGATAGGCATAGCGAGCCATGTGGGGTCATTTAATATAGGCTCATTTGTGAGTTTAATCAAATCAGGTATGTTGATGGAGGCCAAATATGGCATGTGGAGTGGCAGTGGAGGATTAGTTCCAACCATGGTGTGAGAAGGTTGTGTACCTGACCCTTGAGGGAGGTTAGGTGGAGTTTTACTTCTCCCTTGAGAAGAAGATTGCCCCCCTCTTCCTTGTAAAGGAGAGCTAGTAGATGGTTGGCCTTGGGAATTGGAGCCAAGTAAAGTAGAACCAAGAAAACATGATCCTAAAATAGTATCACTCAGGAGGGTGTGAGATGGTTGAGTCGGTGAGCTGGTGAGACTAGGAACTTCTCCTAGAATAGGAGGGAGATTTTGCAAGCATCTGGAATGATGGGGATTATGTGGGTCCCTTATGATGTCCAAATAGAAAAGTGAATGTGTGTAAATGGTGATGAGAGAAATAAATGAACAAGAGATTTGTATAATTTGGACCTTCACAATATATCTCACAATTTCATGTAATCAAAAGAGCATCATACATAAATCAATTGAAAGCAAGCATACATTTGGGTAGGTGTATTTTGGCTATATGGGAGAACAAAGAAAACAAATGCTTGTGTCCTAAAAATACATAACTTCCTTCCTCTCAAATAGCATTGGACCTTCCAATAACACTCAACAGTGGGGTTTGAAGCCACCAGAAGAGGAACTAGTGAAGG
>CBVK0100500381.1:0-12187 GCA_900067695.1 Picea abies | reverse complement strand
TTCTCCCCAATTTATCTATGTCCCAAACTTATTCTAATAATATTTCCTTATTTCAACTAAATTAAGGTTGTTTCTATCATGTTAAGGATAATAAATACATAATATAGCAGGCTACTCACAAATTCAAAATAAACTAACATATACACATGCATACATGTGCCCTCCTCAAATTGCTTGCTCAAAATTACAAAGGAATATCCTAAGCATAAATAATGTTAAAGGAGGGATGATCATCATTTCTACCAACAATAAGGATAGAGGTTGGAACTACTATTGTAATTGTAACTCTTGAATTTACTTGTTGATTCATGTGTACCTAGCACTATTGGAATATGTAGTGTCTTAAGTAGAGATGGTATCCAAGTAGGATGAAACACAAGAGGACTTGAAAAAATGAAAATAGCAAATCCTATGTTACATAGACAAAGAAGATTATGTGACTATGTTCTTTATTATCCCCTCTTCTCCTCAAGAATAGTTATTGCTAGTAAAAGTGAATTGCCTACCTTCTCAAGGTTTGATGATTGGTCATTTGACTGCCATTTTGTACATATTTTCTCCTCCTACTCAACAAGTCAATTACTTCCAACTTGTAATCCTCCTAGACTTCCCTTTCAACCTTGGATATGCTATTTGAATTCTATTATTATGTTGTTGCATATGATACTTGAATTATCTTCTTATGTTGTTGATGAATGATATTTTTTTCTAATCTTAATCTCTCTCTCTCTTTCACACACACACACACACACACATTTGGCTTTATAAGTTCCAAGTAGATGCATGTATATGTGTTTTACAATAAATACAAATACAAACATGCATTGGACATTTTACAAGTATCTCCTTATAAAAGCAAGTGTAATTAGGGTGTATTTGAAAAAATACACTCAAAGAGGCATAATATGTGAAAATATCAATGCCTCAATTATATGGTTTTGTTTACTACAATCTTTAGTTTGGTTGAGTGAGGCAATTGGATAAAACTCTTGATAAGTGCCAGAATAAGATTGACCCAACTTTTCATTGGGTGGAGAGTGACCCTGCTAAATGTTAGATTGGGAGGAGGACATCATTGAGGTACATGAGGGGAAAACTTCACAGAGTTATATATAGAACCCACTAGTGCAAGACTACTCCAACAAACATGTGATGTTGGGATCCTCCATTACTAAGTTCTCTTGTGGTGCCAAGACCCACCACTAGTAGGCCTTCTAAAAGGGGAAAAGGATATTGATGTCGCATTTGTGGTTCAATATTCAATTTTGTTTAGACTTGTGAATTTTGACTTAATCTATAATGTATATATGACAACACATTTGTCAAAATTTCTAAAGCAAGGACAATTAATGCAACTTCAAAAATTTCACCTCACAAGGAGGAATCCCATATCTTAACCGTGTGAATTTTTTTTCCTCAAGGCTGATATGAACTATTATAAAACAACATCAACAATGGATAATAATTCGCTGCTTCACAACCCCAATCACCAAGGAAATCTAAGAGAAAATATATCAATATTATGCCACTTATATCAATCAAACATAAACCAAATTTGAAAATTACTTATATGACAACAATTATGATAGCAATAACTTCTATCATATTTTCTTCAATCTCTATGTTGAAACCCTTGAAAATTCCTCCTTAACATATGTTAAATCAACAAGACATATAAGTGTTGGAAATTATAAAACCAAGAAGACAATGATTGCTGAAAATCAAAACTACAAGTAGACAATTTTGGATAGTTGAAAACTTCATGTGTGTGTGTGTGTGTGTGTGTGTGTGTGTGTGTGAATATGAAGTACATGGACATACCATAACCTCATCCCAAGGATAGTACAATCCTCTAGCTCCCCAAAATCCTAATTAGGGAAAACCATGAAAAACCCTAGCTACACCAAATATCTTTCACAAACTAGTATCACACTAGCAAGACTCCTGGAATGAATCTAGACCATTCATTGGGGTGATGGAAAAGTCCGAGAATAAATCTACACTATCTATTAGAGCAGTCAATTCAGAGTCATAGAGAAGATGAATACTTCTATGGGGAATGTTGGCCCTTGACCAATTTTTGAGGATTCTTGGTCATGTTTGACCTACTTTTGGGACTTCGACAGGCTTTCGAAGGCGGAGCACAAGACGAAGCAGAGATTGCAGGATCTCGGGCCCCTTTTAGGGATTTTAGGGTTTTGGGCTTATGTAAAGGGTATGGGGATGTTGGCCCATGGGTTTACCCATGCTTAGGCCTATTTTGTAATGTATAAATAGAAAGGTAGGTGATGTAGGAAGTATCTTGATCTATGTGATTGAAAAAGAGAGTAAGTCAGTTGTAAGTGGTGTTGAGTGCAAGTAATGGTTGTAAGTTCTTCGTGCACAGACTGTGTAAGGATTTGTGGCTAGATCTACTCAGGGAAGGAGGATCTAGTGGAGTGCGCATATATCTCCTGTCCTATGCGGAGTAGGGTTTTAATTCTTGGTTCCTACAAGAAGCTTGACTGAAGATAATAAAGAGAATAAGAGTTGGTGGACGTATCCCTAGGCAGTAATGTGTTTATGTGTTTACTTGCTTAGTTCTTTGATATAGATGAATGATAGATAGATCTATTGATGTTGTGTGCTTAATAATATGGATGAATGCTAGATATTACCTATGTGGATGTGCTTAGTGCTTAAATATAGTAGATCTGGTTGAATATTGCGATGCTCTATAATTAGGGTTTTATCTGTGAAGTAGATACTAGTTTAATGCTGATGAACTATAACTGCTAAGTGCTCTGTTAAGGTGTTACAATCATAGATCTGTGTCCCAGCTAAGGTTGCAGACACTGGAGTCCTGCAACCACCCCTGCCTCTACCTCAGGTGAGACTTCATTTGCTTCGCAGGTGTTCCTGAAAGGGTCGGTAGTTAGGGTTTTGTTGGTGCGTTGTTGTAGCATTGAACCCCGGGTCTACCCCTTGTGCCAACAAATGGTTCCTTTGTCAGGACCTGAAACTGTGATTGTTGGGAACTAAAGGAAAGAAATAAATCTCTATGTGTGGATCTATTTCTTGAGTGCGCAATATTCTACTGATCTGTGAAGCTCTGTGCTAAGAACAAAAGTCAGATTCGAAGAAAAGAGGTAAGATCTGGAATCTTTGTGATCATATAAAGGTAAGAATAGTGAAAAGTTTTAGATCTAGAAGCTTTATGCTTTGCTGAAAGTAAGATTAGTGGATTTTTTTTTTCAGAAGTATGGATCTAGGTATGTTTGATAAATTTTGTCCTATCTTGAAAAGTAGGGCACAACTAGAAGAAAGACGATTTGATATAAGTAGATATGATAATAATAGTGAAAGATATGTTATTCCTATGCATAGAAAGAATGTTTGGACTAACCAATGGATGCAGGATCCTAGAAAGAATTTTTTGCAGGTTATCTACTATGATCCTAGTGCGTAGTACAGGAAAGGTTGGGGATCATTTAAAATAAAATGAGGATTAACCCTTTGTTATAGTTGCAGAAGACCAGGACATCTGGCTAAGGAATGTCCTGGTAGAAGACCTAGTTGTCTTTGTTGTAAAGCTATGGACCATGAAGTTTTAGATTTCCCTAGAATGATTTATAATATTGAAAAAATGAATATGAGACAAGAAGACCATGAGAAAGGTCAAGCAACTAAGAACATGGTAGATCCCCAGAAAGAATCAGAGACTGTATTGCTGCAAATGAAAGAAACCATGAATGACCACCGAAATATCAACTTGTCAGAGATCTTCAAAGAAAAAGAGTACATAGAAGAAAGATTAAGAGACTTTGACATTGACTGTGTTCTAGATGAAGAAACACATGTGTATATTGTGACATAAAGAACTTGGGAAAATTTAGGAAAGCCTACTATGATTCCTTCATTGGGAGGAACAGGATTATTTAGAAGAAAGATGATAAACCTACGTGGAAAGATCACCCAGATATCTATGAGTGATCATGGAACTTCGAAAGAGGAGGAATTTGAGGTTGTTAAATTTATTGAGAACAACGTCCCATTTTCTATATTACTAGGAAAACCTTGGATTAAAAGGGATCAGGACAGAAGGAAAGAAGAAGAAGTCTTAAAGAAGAAGAAGCAAGAGTTGAAAGATTTCATGACTAGGAGGATTGCACACTTGATTGAAGAACAAGAGAACAGATCGAATATATTTAAAACTAGAAACTTGGATGTCGAAGTTGGAAGAACACAAGAAGACTCACAGAAGACTGAAGCACTTACCCCAGATAGAGAAGAAGTATTACCCGTGAACCCTATGAAAGAATCTCAACAGCGCGAAGTTACTATGCCAAAAGAAGACAAGAATCAGAATGGAAAGAGGAATAACGAGACAAAGCTCACTAGGAGAAAGGCTAGAAAGATCAGTAAGAAGAGAGCCAAGATCAAAAAATTATAGAAGATTCCAGAGAGAACTTCGCAGAAGGAAAATTTGCAAAACTGGAACTTCGTCAGGATATCATAACAGCATCACATGGCACTTCACCATGGCGAAGCAATATAGCCGTTGGGAACAGTATAAACATTAGATCGACACCCTGAATGGTTAGAATGGCATCAGACCATTGGGACCACACCCTAACGAACACAATTGAATTAATGAAGGCCTCTCGCTTGTTAGAGAGATCTGTTACCTAGTTTTCTACTTATTCCATCAAGCCTTGCACCGAGAACAATTTTACCAACCATGATTATCTAAGCCCATAGATTAGTTGATTTCACACAGTGATCATTGAACTATCACCATCCATCCCATTGCATTGAGTAGTTACTCTTCAAACCTACGATATTCAACCACGAGTGTGTATGTCGGAAGAACTTAGCGCATTCGAAGAGTCTGTGAAGGAGGTACTCATCGACCTCATGACTGAAAGAGTAATGTCTGAAAAGGTAATGTTTTTCGGTGTACAAATGTCATCGATGAGAGGAGTGCAAGCCTCTCCTTCGAACTCTCGCGGATCTGAGCCATCCCGAGTCATCATAGAAAAGAGAACCAATCACAAAGATGACCTAACAAATGCGAAGCTAATCCCGATCATTTTACCTGACTACATCTCGCCTCTGGTCAGTGTGGTGAGTCGTGATAGTGTGCCAAGAGATTTTGATTACACCCTGGTTATTGTGTACCTCCCGAAGGGGATACGCACAGTTAAAGCACAACAGGAAAATATCGCAACGTTGAAGTTCAGCGACTTCAACTTAGGAGACGACAAGAACCATAATATGCTCACCCCGTATAAATACTTGACCAAGACGAAGGGGAAGAACTCGAAAATAATCCCCCAGCCATGGACAATGAACCTCGCACAGTCCACCCTGTTGAATGTAATGAAAATCCCAGACTTTGGAAGGCACCAGGAGGTTAATGCCTGTGTTAAGCTCCTACTCTCATGTTACCATGGCAAGTACTTATGGCTAGACCATTGTATCACAGTCGATATGAAACTGATACACAGGATCATTGGATTGAGTATGCAAGGACCCGACCCACAGGACTTCTATCCAAGGAAGCCATAGATCGTGCATTAGCACAGAAGATCAAGGATACCTATGGAGATGTTGAGAAGGGGATGCGAGGTTACAAGGTAGCTTCCATCCTAAATGGTGTAGTGCACCTAGCATGCCAATTAATTGTAGGAAATATAGTAAGGAAGAACAAACCCACGCAGGTCACAGGGTTTGTTGTGGACCTTGCTGGGAAATGCATGGAAGGCCTACAGATGACCTGGGTGAAGTACCTAGTTAATCAACTGGAATTAGACTACCGCAAAGCACAGGATTAGGGCTACAAGTTCCACTTTAGCTGGCTCCTGATCCTCATCACATTTGTTTCTTGGGAGATGTCGGAAGGTGTGACCTTCCTGGACATTGAGTCATTTGAGCCGCTTGCTATGAAGTTCACCACGCTCTGGTACTCAAGCGATATGGGAAAACAGTGGCAGTCGAATGAGGTATTTCATA
This sequence comes from Picea abies, assembly GCA_900067695.1. Lineage (NCBI taxonomy): Eukaryota > Viridiplantae > Streptophyta > Pinopsida > Pinales > Pinaceae > Picea > Picea abies. Next base: position 6,193 of record CBVK0100500381.1, on the reverse strand, counting down.
TGTATTATCTCCAACTAAAGAGGTCTATCGAAGTTGAACCTGGGATGATGCCAAACACCCTACAATGCTTCTGACCCCTCATGAAGTTCTGTGCAGATTGACACTTCATCTATATCACTGCGCAAGTAGACGAGCATAAGGAGGAGATTTAGTAATACTACAAGATCACAGAAGAGGACCTTGAGGAGATAACTAAGGACTGGTCAGTAGAATTCCTTATCCCCGCTGACCCTACAAAGATGTCTGACCCTAAACTTGACAACACGGAGGTCGTTCACAAATAACTTGACACACCCGAAACTAGCAGAAGGAAGAAGACCGAAGAAGTCCAAGACTTAAGCAGCACCTCAAAAAAGACTGCTTCATTATCACCTAGCCGAGGGGGTGATGATGAAGTAGAATAGATAAATGGAAAAGAAGATGAGCAGAAGCAAGTGAAGTAACAACACCTAGAGATGAGGTTGATCCCTTGAAGAAGAGGAAGATTTCTCCCTCGAAACCCTATTCCCAGAAGAAATCCAGAGCCACCTTGACCAATATGCAGACTGTTCTCACTGTCGATGACTTTGACTTCATCATCGCAACTGTAAACGACACCTCGCAGGAAATATTACAGAAGCATCAAGCCAAGCAGGAGGAGATGTACAAAAGAATCGAGGTTGAACTCCGAGGGATACAACAAGCCCTTTAGTTCAGTCGTGTAGTGTCCATTGTACCCTTGTCGTCGGGAGAACCAGAGTTGGGATATGAGCCAACCCAACTCCATCGACTAGCTGAAGCAATCGAAGCTCACCTTCGTCGCACATAGAAAGAAACAGAACAAGCCACCCAGGCCTTGAAGAAAGTGAAAGAAGTAGTCATAGAAAAACACCGAGTTGTGGATCAGGAGAAGGTTTCTCTCCAGACAAAGTTTGAAAAGGAGAAAGCACAGATTCAACAAGAAAAAGAGTAGTTGCTCGTAGGGAAACTCGAAGTGAAAGAAGCAGTCAACAGAGCACTTCGCTCTATGATAGGCTTAGAACCAAAGGTAGAAGGCTGAGTCAAGAATTAATTAGAGCAACTCACAGAAGCTATCCAACAACTACAACAAAGAATATCAAACTTAGAGCTACGAACAGTGCCTGACACCCCGTAGGATGTGAGGGATCAAAGAGAAGAAACTCCCCAGAGCACAATTGAGAGAATAAAGGCCCTTTCCATGTAATGTAAAAAACTAAGTGATCACAATGCTCAGACTTATGAGTGACTCACTAAGAATCTAGAACTGAAGGCACTGGAGTCATAGCTCCAGGAGGTGAAGCAGCAAGCAGAAACAATACAGGCGTTGTTGAAGCCCTTGTTAGCTGTTGAAAGGATGAAGCGATCCCAAGAGCAGTGAACTTATCAACAACAGGTCCACACCATTCAGAGTAGAGTCATGGAAGTGAATTAGAGGCTCCTAATTCAAAGCCGATATTGCCAGATATCGGGCCCCTTTTAGGGATTTTAGGGTTTTGGGATTATGTAAAGGGTATGGGTATGTCGACCCATGGGTTTACCCATGCTTAGGCCTATTTTGTAATGTATAAATAGAAATCTAGGTGATGTAGGAAGTAACTTGATCTATGTGTTCGAAAAAGACAGTAAGTCAGTTGTAAGTGGTGTTGAGTGCAAGTAATGGTTGTAAGTGCTTCGTGCACAGACTATTTAAGGCTCTGTGCCTAGTTCTACTCAGGGAAGGAGGATTTGGTGGAGTGTGCACAGATCTCCTATCCTATGCAAAGTAGGATTTTGATGCTTGGTGTCTGTAAGAATCTTGAATAAAGATAATAAAGAGAAAAAGAGTTGGTGGACGTAGCCCCAAATAGGGAGTGGACCACGTACATGCTATGTTTCTATGCTTTGTGTGATGTATTGATGTGTTTATGTGCTTAATTTCTTAATGATTTGATATAGATGAATTATAGATATATCTATTGATGCTATGTGCTTAATAATATGGATGAATGCTAGATCTGACCTATGTGGATGTGATTAGTGCTTGAATATAGTAGATCTGGTTGAATACTGTGATGCTCTGTAATTAGGGTTTTATTTGTGAAGTATATATTGGTTTAATAATAATGAACTATAACTGCTAAGTGCTTTGTTAAGGTGTTACAATCACAGATATGTGTCCCAGCTAAGGTTGCAGACACTGGAGTCCTACAACCACCCCTACCTCTACCTTGGGTGAGACTTCATCTGCTTCACAGGTGTTGCCGAAAGGGACGGTAGTTAGGGTTTTGTTGGTGCACTGTTGTAGCGTTGAACCCCAAGTCTTCACCTTGTGCCAAAAGGGAAGATATGAGACTTAATATCAAACATCCATCGGATATTCCATCGGAGGGATTTGGATTGTTGGTTATATGTGCATCCATCAGAGAAAAAGATACGATCACTGATGATGTCAGATAATACACATGGCCATTTTCCATTGGCCTATGTTGGCAGTGAGGTGGTTGACAAATGTCTGACATGTGTCACTCATTTTTTATGTACTACGCTCTATCATCAGTGGATTTCATGTGTACACATAACAATTATTGATTGGCCCTGGAAATTTTTCACTGGCACATTGATACGTCATCTGGAAAGAGAAATTATTAGGATATGAGACTAAATATAGATCATTGATCGATCTATTTTGATATAGATCCAACATCAAATATGGGACGTCCATCAGAGTACCCAATTTGGATTTGTAGTTGAATGTAGAGTTTTGACAAGAGAGTATGAGATTGGATCTCGACCATTGATCGACAAGGTGATCGTTGAATCCGCGAGTGAATCTAGACCATTGATCATAGATATGATGTTGAATGAACTCCGAAAAGGTAGACTCTAATAGTTTATTGCTACAATATTTGTGTTTGACCTTCCATAGGAAATGTTGAAGACAAATGATATGCTTCTATCTATGATGATGCTATTGTTTCTTATCCTGCTTATGTAGGATCTCGATAGGTTAAAGGCTTATGTTGGACTTGGTAGTATTGGCTAAATTTGAAAGGTGACCGGTGAAAGGCTAAAGGCTTATGGTGACCGGTGAATGGCTTCTGTTGGGCTTGATTAGGCTGGCTTATGGTGACCGGTGAATGGCTTCTGTTGGGCTTGATTAGGCTGGTGGTCGTTGATTTAGTCGTAGTCAAAAACGAAATTAGGCTAAGGAAATATTTCCATGCTAATTTTGATTTGTTGATTTGATCATCCATTATATCTGGGTCACTGGTCGGCTAGCACTCATCAGAATAACTAAAATTTAAGATGCGAGAGAGAGTTTGATGATGAGACTCTGATGATTGATAGGAATCGTCGATATACAAGAGCATCATTTGCAACCATCGATCTCAGACCCTTGATCTATCTTAGACAAGGAATTATGAAATACATTAATGTGTTCATTTGGAGGATCATGAATAAACCTGCAAAAAATATACACGAAACTTTAAAGAACAAAAATTAAAATTAATCTTGAACACTCTGAAACTGAACTATTTCTAAGACTTATTCAAATAAAAGATGAAATTTTGAATTTAATTTTAAATTTTAACTCATGTTACAACATTAGGCTCCTTCCAGGGATTGTGTCTCCCTGCGAGGAACCAAAGAACATGCAGAATGAGTACCTTTATTGTGTAATGGAGTCATTATTATCATAAACTAAAAATTTATTCAAAGAAATATAAAAACTAAATCATTTATGTTATGATAAATCTTACATAAGAAGTGATAAATTTGTCAATAGTCAAAATTTATACATGCTTGAATAAAAATTTCAAGAAAGGCTAATAAAGAATTTTCTTATTAAATTTTATTTAAGAATTGTTTAAAGTAATCCATCTAAATTTAGATTAAACAGTAGATTTCTAACTGATTTTGTCTTAACTCAAGGTTTTTAAATAATATTAAGTTTACTTTAGATAAACCTAATAAGATTAGGATACATAAATTGATGAAAAAGAATTAATATCAGAATAATAATAAATATATGTAGAAACATCATTTACATATATCACAAATATTGCTTCACTATCAACATGCATCCATAGCCCCAGTGAAGTTATCTGCATACCCCAACTTGAATTTTCTTTCACCACTTCAATTCACAATCTCATTTATTTGAGATGAGAGCAGTCATTTCTGAATTTTCTTTCACTATCTGTCTTTAAAATTTCACTTTATTTCTTAGAAGTGGGGGAAATCAATGTGTTATAAAACACAAGGGATGATATATGTTTTTGATATGAATAAAATATAATTTTCTACATGTTAAAGAATACTCTGAGATTAATTTTCTCTCAATTCATAATTATACCGTTTCTTATAGGTAGAATTTATATGTAGTAGTTTTTATTAAGGTTTAACCTTGAGAAAACTAGTCAGTTATAGTCTAATATCAAAGCCTAATTTTCAAAGGATTACCCTAAACATGTATTTTCAATCAGAACAAAGAAATGAATAAAATTTTCAACAATCTTGTAAAAACAACATGTCTAGCTTTTTATTCTACTAACTAGATCTATCATTTCTATAAAGATTCAAGTAAGATAGAAAGGTTTAGCTTCATTTATTCAAAACATAAAAACTAAAACTAATTATGTTCCTATAAATCAAAACATCTTAGAATTGATCACAAACATAATTATATTCTTCAATTGAAAATTGTCTTTAGTTAGAAGAAATTTATTAACTAGGAAAGCAAATAACACTAACTAGCCATAATTGGGTTGCAATTCATAAAATGGGTTCTTAACCCATCAGGTATTTAAAACGAAATAAAATTTTCAATGTAAATCAAAATCAAACCGATATCTATAATGGAAAAAATAATTAAATTTATCTACTGAAATAAATGATTCAAATAACGCTCATTGATAGGCGCTTATAAAATTTCTCACTTAAAATTTTGAAAAGAGAAGGAATTTTTCCCTTCTACAGCTGCAACCCTGTATGGCCCAAACCACAAGTTATCAAAGTTTCCATGTTTTCTAGGGTATTCTCTTCTTGCATCCCATTTCAATACTAAATATCCAAGAAGAAAATGTATGCCCTTAGCTCTTTTATAAAAAATAGGCTTGATCCTATCATGATATTCTTGAAACTTTTCATTGACTTGTTCTCTAGTTTCTTGGACTTCGATAATTTGGTTAATTCTCCTCATCAAATCATTTGGCTCCTCTCCAATTTCCTAAAATAATTTCATAATTTGTAAAGAAAAATTATTAGGTAGAATTGTATCCATACAATAAACTAACTGACAAGGAGAAGTATATGTTGATCTTTTTGTGCTGATTCAGTTTTCCCAAAGAGCATACTTCAAATGAGAATGCCAAGATTTCTTGTCGTCAATCAGAATACTTTTAATAATTCTCATTAAACTTTTATTAGAATATTATGCTAGTCCATTTAATATGCACTAGGATAATATGCACTAGAATTCCCAATAATTATATTATACTTTTGACAAAAAATAATCATAGCTAGATATTTAAAAGCTTGTGCATTATCTATGATAATTTTTCGTGGACAACCAAATTTGGCTAGGATATTTTATTCAAGAAATTTTATTACCACCACATCAGTTGCAATTCTGGTTGAAATTGCTTCCACCCATTTAGAAAAATAGCCAGTGGTAGTAAGAATCCATTTATGTTGATCACTAGATGAAGGATGAATTTCTCCTATGAAATCTAAACGCCATTGTTGAAAAGGAGCGTCACCCTTAACTGGTACTAGGGGTGAGGGTAAATATTGTTTTCCTGTAAAAATTTGACATTCTCTAGAAGATCTAACCTTTGCATTAACATTTGAAAATAATTTAGGCCAATGATATCTTGCTTTAAGGATTTTATATGTTGTATCCCTCCATGCATGGTGTCCCCCACATATTCCTTTGTGAAACTCATCAACTACATTTTCACTTTCAGACTCAACAAGATAATTTAGTAGAAAACCTAATGGGTCTTCCCAATAAAGCTTCTCACTTATTATGCAATATTTGATAGCTTGTAGTTTAAGTGATTTAGCTTTAGCTGGAGTCATATCTGAGGGACACTGTGTTAGGATATTTAGACACTTAGGAGTTAGTTAAGCTCTACTTGGTCTAATGTGTTGTTAGGTAAAAGTGTGTTTTATAGTGTGTTTCTTTAGTATGCATTTGTAGTTAGGAAAT
>CBVK0100500319.1:0-10959 GCA_900067695.1 Picea abies | reverse complement strand
TTTATATATATGTTTCTGCAAGATTGTGTGTATATATTTTAATTGCATGCAGTTCGAAAAATTTATGTGGCATAGCTCAGTTGGATAATGGGTATGTTACAGTATGTTCCGTACAGAGAACGAAAGATTTCTTTGGCATAGCGTGGCCTGACATGGTTGGTTGGGGACGTTAGAACATGGTATCAGAGCTAAGTAAAGCTTCTAAGTAGTGGCATTTCCCAGCCTATTGGTGGTTGGGGATGTTACAGAAGAGGGCTTATTATATTCCATAATTGTCAATAGAAAGCACACTATGCCATATATTTACCTCAACCAGCAACAACATGTATGTATTGTCATGCAACAGATCATGTGATAGAAGACTGCCCTAAATTAATGACAAATATCGAGGAGAAAAAAAATCTAAATAACCAAAATGTTTACTGGATTGATGCAAAAACAAGGGATCATGGGAGGAAAATCAATATAGTGACTAGAGGATGAGTGAAGACAAGAGCATATGCACATCATCAAAAGAAGGAATCTCCTTGCTAGATTCAGAAGAACACTCAGCCATAGCAACAGTTTGATGCAAAGAAGGAGAAGGAAACTTTGAAGGAAGCCAAGAAGGAGTTCCTGAAGGAGAATATATCCTCCACATCTAATACTGCGCAAAGGTATGATACTCTTGTTTTCGATATGCCTCAGTCTTTGGATCATACTTACAAAGGAGAGAAAACAGAGAAAGTAAGTAACTTAAAGAGTTTTGTGGAATCTTGCTTTAAATTACTTAATGATAAGAATGCCATGGATTTTTTTTAAAGTATGCTTGAGAAATATAGCATAGAGGAAGGGGTAGGAACATAACCAAAGAAGATTAATCAAATCCATAGAAAGAAAAGAACTAGCAGAGAGTTCATATTAAATGAAAATATAGGAGACTTTAACATGGGAAATGTTATCCTAGACTTAGGATCATATGTCAACATGTTTCCAAAGAATACTTGGGAAGCAATGGGAGAACCTACACTAGGCTATTCTAATATCCAATTGAATCTAGAAAACCAGTAGAGAGTGATTCCCATAGCTAGATTGAAGAATACAATAGTGGATCTAGATGGTGTTCACACCACAACAAACATTGAAGTAATGGATATGGTGGATGAGTCTATACCATTTCCATCACTATTGGGAATTGATTGGGCCTTTGATAATCATGCCATAATTAATTTAAAGACTAGAAAGATGATATTTGAAGTTGGGAACTTTAGGCTAGTAGCACCTTTAGATCCATAAGATTGTGAAAGATGTGTAGAAACTGTTCCTGACAGTGTTCTAGAGGATGATGTGAACCATTTGTATAGGAATACTACGCGGGAAGAAGACTATGTGAATCCAATTGTAGATGGAGTACTTAATTGGAGGAGTATTAATTTTGACATCTCATATTTGGATACTGGAGTAGAAAATTCGCAGAATAGATTGCATGAAGCCTCTACTAGGAGGTGCACCAAAGTTACACGCACAGTAAGATGGGTTGGGACAAAAGTAAGAGAGTTTCCTATATTTACTGAAGAGGAAAATTTAGAAAACTTCCTCATAGAGTTTGAATCAAAGGTTTTGGATAGTCAAAGATTATTAGTGTTGGATATAGCATTGAGAGACACACTTGCACGATGGTGGGGTGTGCATAAGAAGGAAATTCAAGATTAGTATTAGTGTAAGCGACTGATGCACATAAGATTTGGTAGGAGTCAACAGAAAAGACCCTTACAGAAGTACGATGGAAGAGGGAACCCAAGACATCACATAAATGATTGTGTCACTACTTGGAGATTGGTACCACCATGGGAATGGAAGCATTACTTTATTCATACATTATAAGGAAAACCAAGTAATTGGTACTAGGAACAGGAACTGCGCAGAGAAACTCTAAGTTAGGGTGCAGTGCAACAGAACTTTATTAGGAACTTTGCATTTGAAAGTGATAATCAATGGGTGCATATGGAATTACAGAGGATCAAAGGGAATATATTTGAAGAGTATAGGGTAGATATAGTGACAATAGATAGAGATTACAAAAAAGAACACTTGAACAATTAGTTTATTGTTATCAGGTCATAGAGGATGAAGAAGTAGAAGAAAACCCATGTGACATATAGATAATAGAAGGGGAAGGAAAAATAGGGTTGGAAGGACCATTGTTACAATAAGAAGAGCTTACTACACCTATGAATAGTAAAAAGGTCAATATTGGGACTGAAGAGAAGCCCAATATATCCAGCATTGGAGATTACTGGGACAGTGAGACAATGGAAAAAATAACCGAATTACTACGCGAGTATAGTGACTTAATCCCAGCCACATTTTTAGATATGAAAGAAGTAGCAGGAGAACTTGGAGAAATTAAGATACCCCTAAGACTAGATGTAATACTATTTAGACAAAGACCATGCAGATTAAACCCAATCTATAAGCAGAAAGTTAAGGCAGAAATTGATAGAATGCTAGAATCAAGAATCATAAAGCATGTGGAAGAATCAAAATGGATTAGTCCAATGGTGGTCCAGGAAAATAATACTAGAGGGATTAGGGTATGTGTGGATTTGAGGAATTTAAATGATGCATGCCTACATGATCCTTTTCCTACTCCATTTATAGATGAGTTTTTAGAGAATGTGGGAGGACAAAAAGTGTACTCCTTCGTAGATGGATTTTCAAGTCACCATCAGATCAAAATTGGTCTGGATGATAGGTATAAGACTACATTTGCAACAGAGTGGGGGTCATATTACTACACAGTAATTCCATTTGGTTTAAAGATTGCACTAGCAATATTTTCCAGAGTAGTAGTAGCTGCATTCAAGGATTATATAAAAAAAAAATTAGAAGTTTATCTAGATGATTGGACAGTATTTAGTTTATTGAAGGACCATGTGGAAATTCTAAGGTTAATGTTAGAAATATGTAGGCAATGCCATATCTCATTGAACATTAATAAATGTATATTCAGCACATCGTTTGGCATCCTACTTCGACACATTGTATGCAAACATGGCTTGATATTAGACCCTGCAAAGATTGTTGTTATTGTCAATTTACCACCACCAAAGTCAATGCACCAATTGAGAGAAACATTGAGCCACACTGGGTACTAGAGGAAAATCATAAAGGGCTATGCAAATATTACTGTTCCCACAGAGAATTTACTAAAAAAATACATAAGGTTTCAGTGGAATAATGAATTCCAAGAGAGCTTAGATATATTGAAAGAGAAGATGGTGACAACACTAATTTTGAGCTTTCTAGATTGGAAAAAATAATTTTATGTGCATGTTGACGATTTATCCATTGCACTTGGAGCAGTTTTGGCACAACTAGGTGAAGGAGACATTGATCATCCAATATATTTTTCTAGTAGGAAATTGTCTGAGTCTGAGCAGAACTATAATACTACATAAAGGGAAGGTTTGGCTATGGTACATGCCCTGCAAAAGTTTCAACATTATTTGTTGGGTCAACATTTTAAGATGTTTACAAATCATTATGATTTGAAGTACTTAGTTAACAAGCAAATGTTGGGGGGGAGGATCTGTAGATGGTTTTTATTTTTTCAGGAATATGATTTTGAAATCATAGTAAAACTAGGGAACATGAATGCAGGACCAGATCATCTGTCAAGAATTACTAATGGAGAGGAGACAAAGAACTTGGAGGAAATTTTTCCTAATGCTAATTTATTTTCTATTCATATTTCTGATGATTATTTTTCTATCATTGTTGGATTCTTGAGCACAAGAATGCCTCCCAAGGAATTTACTATCGCGCAAAAAAAATAGTTAGTAGTGCACGCTACAGACTATCAATAGACTGCAGGTCATTTATACAAGTTAAGTGCATATGGAATTCTGATAAGATGTGTGATGGAGTAAAAATGCTCCATGGTGTTAGCAGAAGCACATAAAGGCATAGATGGAGGGAAATATCCAATAAATTCTACAACAAAGAAGGTTTTTCACAGAAGATTATGGTGGCTTATAGTAAAAAATGATGCAAAGGAATACTTTTAGACCTATGATGCCTATCAGAGGGTCGGAAAATCATCCAGAAGGGATGAAATGCCACTTATACCCCAAGTAACTTTAAAGGTATTTGATAAATGGGTTTTGGATTTCATTGGACACATTAATCCACCAACAAGGAGCTCAGAAGCCAGATACATCATCACTACACAAGAATACTTAACCATATGGTTAGAAGTAGCCCCAGTGAAGGATTGCAGTGCATAAACAACAGTGTGGTTTCTCTTTGAGAATGTGGTGACTAGATTTAGATGTCCTAGAATTTTTTCGAGTGATCAACGAACTCATTTGATTAACAGTACAATCAGAGCTATGATAGAATAATTTGAAATGCATCATCAGTAGAGCACACCATAGAATCCACGGACAAATTGTATAGTAGAAGATTTTAACAATATTCTAGAGAATGCATTGACAAAGATTTGCAATGTCAATAGGGATGATTGGGATTTGAAGGTATGAACAACATTATGGGATTACAGGACTACATGCAAGAAACTTACAAGACAAACACCATTCAAACTAGTGTATGGGAAGGAAGCAGTGGTTCCATTAGATCATTTAGTACCTAGTCTATGCATTGCAACAATCACCAACATTACATAAGAAGATAGAATATTGAATCAGTTAATGGAGCTGGAAGAAGACAAAATTTTAGCAGGATTTCACTAAGAGGTACAGAAAGAGAAGGACAAAGCTTGGCATGATAGGAACATAAAGAAGAAAATATGTAAGGAGATCTAGTTCTCCTCTATGAAAACAGGTATTTACAGCACCTTGGAAAGTTCAAGGTGCACTGGTTAGGGCCTTATCAGGTAGAGGCCATCACAAATGGAGGTGATGTGAAACTGAAATATCTTACAAGGAAGAATCTCAAAGGACTAGTGAATGGAAGTTGACTGAAGTTGTATCAAGATAGTCGACCTAACAACCTGAGGTGAAAATAGAGAGAAAAGGTATGGTTATACATATTGTATATAGTAGATGTTAGAATGAAAAGACAAAAATCCATAAAAAGAAGAAATTTAGTAAAAATATAAAAAGATAGGAGAATATTAGAGGTTTTTGATGTATTAGAATTGTTAGCATTAATAGTGCACCGCAGAAAAAATAGTGTTGGACACACTGTGTGCTAGGAAATAGTTGACATGTAAAAAAGTGTAGTGTGCAATTAAAAACTGAAAACTGTGAGTGTGAAACAGATGTTAGTACGTCATCTCGCCTATAAAGTCGGAAAAAGGGCGAAAATGTGGTCATTTGTGTCTTTTTCTCTAAGGAGAAGAATGAAGACCAAAATCTAAGCATAGGAGAGTGAGAATTTGGGAGACCAAGTGGATATTTATAGTTCAACAATCTGAATTTTAGCAGGATGTCACTACCGAGAGTTGGAGCATTGAGAAGGGTCGGTCGAAACATAAGAAGCATCACTCGGGTGATGAAAACAAAGACACGGGACATGATGAGAGTCATGGATGTGGATGAAATATATACACCAAAATATGAGCCACACAACATGCAGGTCAGGGAAGAAGGAAACCCATCACAGGAGGTAAGGCATCCTGAGGAGGATGGAGAAAGGATAGAATTTGATGCGTCCAGGGGAAAAGGGCCAGAATAGAAATAACATTCCATGGGTTCAATGCAGTAGGGCCTAGATCCAGAATAAGAGAAATAAATAGAGCATGAGTTCGTACCAAAGGTCGGGGCACTGTCCCCATAAGGAAAAAAGAAAGATCAAGCTAAAAGCAGTGTGCAATGTAGGTCGCACACACATGCAGAGTTGGAAATAGTAATACGAAAAATACCAGAGGGGGTAAAATAAGAGGATGAGATGGTAGGAGGAGTAAACACCATGAAGTACTCATACAACGATGTGGCAAACATAGTCTAATTCCTAGATTGAGTGCAACATAATTACATGGAGAGTAGAGGAGAGGGACCATTAGGAGTGCCACTATTGGATCCTGCGTAGTGGATCTTGGGGCTCTACAACACATGGATCATGAATTTTCTTGATATGCCACACTTTGGGTGTGGTAAACACATCAATGGATGTGTGAAACAACTCCTAGAAAGGGTGCATGGAGGAATTTTGTGGATGGATAGGATAGTTCCTATCAATGTGGATTTTATTACAGCTATCACTGGGCTACCCATGGATGGGGAGAAGCTAGAGAAATATCTAGAAGATAAAACTAAGGAAAAGGTTATTTCCGACGAAATCAAGGTAACGTATGGCATAGATAAAGGAAACAGGGGAATCAGGATCAGTGACAAAAATGATCATGTGATGAGATTTGATACAATGCTTCTAGGGTGAAAATTGATGTGCAAGTATAGAAAAGAAGAAGTACCAACATAAGTGGTAGCAGTTGTGGCACAATGCACGAAGGGGAGCTCGATGAGTTGGGCCCATTATTTACTCAATTCCTTCCTAGAGGACTGTAAGGATACATAATACTGGGGCTCTCATTTATACTACTCATGGTTACTCATCCTCATTGCACTTGTTGGATGGAAAGAACTAACATACAGTGTGTTCCTTCATAGAGTAGGAAAGTGTGGCACAAAATGGTACACTTCTCTTAGAAGCACATCAGACCCAAAGATGAAGAAGGTGAAAAATGATGTATTCACCTTATACTTGTTGGAGATCTAGAACCACATAGCTAACACGTGGAGGATTTCCCCTGAGATAGTCCAAGAGTTTGGACAGTTTTCCAACTTTCAGGCACTGCGCCATAGCATGTCGTTGCAAGTGAAGAGGGATCTAGCCAAGGAGAGACTACAATTGATCTATTGTGTGATGATGGAGGATATACAAATGGAGGTCTAGGAGTCTCTTGATGAATGAAAGGTGCAAGTAATTACAAGGACATTTCTAGGAGGATAGACTCAGACGCAGGATAGAACAATCCATGCAGAACAGACATGAAGAAATGGTGTCAGCAAGAAGAAGAAGACAGCATAAGGTCCAGTGAGGGGAAGCATCCCAATTCAAAAGAAGCATAGGAAATACAAGAAACCACAGGGTGGTTCCACACAAGGACCACTTTGCACAGGATAGACACCGGAATTTACAAGAGAACAAGTGCATGCAAAAGAAGAAAGGAAAGAGACACAAGATATACCTGTGGAGGAATAAATTGGATAGGGGATGAGCATGGATACACAGATTCCAGAGACATATGAGCCATCAGAAGGGGATGAGCATGGATACACAGATTCCAGAGACATATGAGCCATCAGATGAAAAAAATAATATAACATGGGAGCAATCAAGTGGATCCGAGAAGAAGGCAAAGGCCCATAGAACACCACTTCATACATCACTGACAACAAACGATCTTGAACTAGTGGCCACAACAGTCGAATATCGACTATCAGAGGTGTGGGAGAATGCTGAGAAGAATAGGGCTTCGATTATGGAGCAAGTTCAGGAAGTGAAAACTGCACTGGAGCAGTTAAGTATCTGGGAAGAGTAGCCACAAAAAGATATACTAGTAAAAATTGGGGAAGGAATGTTTGTTGGGGAAACAGTCCAAATCACGGTGCAGGGGAGTGCCAATTTTATCATAACCCCTTAAATTGTTTTCATCGAAGAGGAAGCAGCATCTAATCCCCTAAATAAAATTGAGACATTGGACTTGGAATTTTCTAAGAGCCCAATGAATGTGCTATATAAATTACAAATTAGTCTCGCGCATAAAATTCAGTCTAGGGCAAGGTTTGATGCGATGAAATTACAGTTAGTGCAGGAAGAAAACATCACACTGAAGAAAGAAACCAACCAAGAAGGTAAGGAAAATAAGATATCACAACAAAAGGTAGAGGAGATTAAGAAACACATAAGTGAATTATTCCAAACCATCCCAGACAACACATAGTCAGAACAAGTATCTTCTGAGGAGAAGATGAGGAAAATGGTGCATGCCTTGGACCAGTACAAGAGCTAAATCAAGGATCTGGAGGAGCACACAATACCCACTACTCCTCCAGAAGTTAGAATGCAACGAGAACAGGATGCCACAGAACTTGCAAAAAATATATTGTAGTCTATCCAAAGGATGACAAAGTTGTTGGACCACAATGGCCAACTGTGGACACAAGTGCAAGAATATGGAAGCTTGCAGGAGTTCCACGAAAAGGAGGATAGGGTCCACGCATCAATAGAATATTTTAAAAAATGACAGAGGACAATGTCACTACCATAAAAGATTAGAAAAACCATAGAAATTAAGAGTCTGTAGTCATAAGAAAAGGCAGTACTAGCAGAGAAGATTGTGAGGCAAGCTCAGTTGGAGCCTCTATAGGAAAAGGCTAAACAAATGTTCATGGATATTGACATATAAAAATCAAGGTTGGAGTAGATAATATTGGAGGGAGGAGAAATATTTAAACCTCCAATCACCACGCAGATGGTAGAAGCCATGGCAGAGAAGAGAAACCAAGATCAAGAGAAATGCCAACAAGCATCATAGATGTGTGAAGCACTGGCACAGATAGTGAAATATGCAGGAGTGAGTGAGTGACTCAGGGTGAGTCACGATGTCAGTGTTGGGGGCCTATTGGCATAGGGAAATTTTGGGAAAGAATAAAAACAACACCAGAAAATAAGGAAAGCGTCGAAAATAGAGGAGAATAGGGAACGCGCTGGAAAAAGAGGAAAAGCAGTGGCAAGAAAAGTAGTTACAAAGTGGAAAAGTTGTTGCAAAGTATTTTCAAATTGTACAAGCATCGACTTGGAGAACGACTAGATCGAGGACCGGTCGAGATTGAGTAGTTAGAAAGTGGACAAACCTAATCCGCTTGGGGTTAAGATTTTTGCAAGGGCTTTGACCATTTTTTGTGTAAGTAGAATGTATTAGGACTGTGAAAAGGGTGGGTTGTTGAGTTAGTTTGGATTTCCCTTAGTTGGTTAGGAGGTTTTGTTTATATGTTCTCAGTTATGTGAGGACTGTCACAATCTATGGAGATCAAATGTAATGATGGAAGAATTGTACAGTGCGCAACACTAGATTTAGCATGGACATGAATAAAGAGCCAAAGTGACAAGTCTTTGTGGACATATCCTAGG
The DNA here is from genome assembly GCA_900067695.1 of Picea abies. NCBI lineage: Eukaryota > Viridiplantae > Streptophyta > Pinopsida > Pinales > Pinaceae > Picea > Picea abies. The sequence continues at coordinate 1,821 of CBVK0100500319.1, read as the reverse complement.
AGGGGGTGAACCATGGTATATCTCGGTTACGTGTGTATGGGTGTAGTCTGTTTGATTATATTTTCTTAATAATTTTTATGGTGAACATGTTAGAATAGTAAAGGAAATAATGTTGTGCATTAAGGAGGAAATGATGAACTCTAAAGAACAACAGTGAATGGATGAATGTTATAGTTAGCATTTATATCTCAATCTTATGTTGCATTAGACGAATCTATGTCATTTTGTATATGTTGTTATAATGGTCAATGAAGTCTATGGGAATAGTTAAATCATTGGTTCGAACTAAGTTCCTACTAGGGCTAGCTGAATAAATGAGGGTTCGTGAGTTAGTCGATGAATAGATCTAATGTAGCTGAATAAATGAGGGTTCGTGAGTTAGTCGATGAATAGATCTAATGTTTCTGACAGAGATACACATCCCATCCCATGGTTGCAAATATCTGAGTCATGTGGCCACCCATTGAATCCATCTCAGGTGAGACTATGCAATGCATTTTTGTGTGTTGTGTTTCCTTCTGGTATCCAGAATGGCCAATGGTCGAAGGGTTGTTGGTAATCTTATAGTTAGAACCTAGGTCATCCCAAGGCATCCAACAATCACCAAGGATGTGGTATCAAAAATTTGATACTTATATGATAGGACTTAGCTTCATAAGAAGCAAAGAGGATCAATGTGTGTATTTTAAATTAATTGGTGATCATTTTATTTATTTGGGTTTGTATGTGGATGATTTTTTGTTGATAGGAAACAATAACGAGATTATCCAAAATGTGAAAACTCAGTTGTCCTCTAAATTTGACATGAAGGATCTCGAGGCTTCAAATTTAATTTTCAGCATGGAAATTAAAAGAGATCGGAAAAAGAGGAAACTCTAGTTAAATGAAAGAAAATATGCCAACACAACATTGCATAGGTTTAATATGAAATAATTTAAACCAGTCAAGGTCCCTATTCTTGTTGGTGTAAAGTTATTTGTGGATCAATTTCCCAAGACAAAAGAAGAGGAGGAGGACATGTATCATGTTTCATATGTGAGTGTAGTTGGTAATTTGATGTATGCAATGGTCTGTAATAGACTAGACATTGCACATGCAGTGGGAGTTTTGAGTAGGTATATGTCAAAACTAGTGAAGGAGAATTGGATAAAAGTAAAAAGGGTTTTTAGGTATTTGTGTGGCACTGCTATCTATTGATTGTGCAACCAAGGAAGACCAGGACTGGACAGAGTGTTGGACATACATGGATTTTTGGATACAGAATGGGATGAATATATCAATCCTATGAGATATAAAAGCAGGTATGTGCTTAACCTGTTTGGAGGAGAAATCAATTGGATGAGCAAAAGACAGGTTGTAGTGGCACTTTAAACTATAGAATATGAACACATGGCAACCACTCATGCAAGTAAGGAAGCAATATGGTTACAAATATTTTGTTCAGGTATTAGGTTGGTACAGAACAGTGTAAGGATAAATTTTGATAGTCAAAGTGTAATTTTTCTGGCAAAAAACCCGACTTATCATTCAAAGACAAAGCATATTGATATTCAATATGACTTTGTGAGAGACATGGTTGAAGAAAAGAAAGTGTTGTTGATGAAGGTGGACACTTTGAAGAATGTTGTAGGTTCATTAAAAAAATATGTGAGCACTGAGAAATCCTCTTGGTGTAGAGGATCCATGGGCATTATGTGCCATGGATTGTTGACTATGTAAATCTGTAACCCCATGTATCCAAAGAAAACAACAAGGAGGAGAATGTTGGGTATGTGTTATATTCTTTGTGTGACTAGCTCTAATGTCTGCTACATTGCACCA
>CBVK0100500298.1:0-14821 GCA_900067695.1 Picea abies | reverse complement strand
GTACCCAGACCCTTCACACGTCCCAATATGAAGCCAATCTCATGGAACCACAATTCACCAGCCTGACCCATCAAGTCACATCTCGTTCAATCTGCACCTGCCAACTCCCCTGGTTCAGGGAGACAACTGGTTTCCCATATAGATAGACTCCCCCAGTAGTTCATTCATATGGAAAACTCCCCCAGTAGTGCATATAGAAAACTCCCCTGGTTCATAAGGTAATGCTATAGGGAGGGCACACCCGACAGAGCCAGTAATGAACAATGCTCATTGTGTTGGTCATTCAAGTATCCCAGACTCCCTTGCTGGTTCATATGGATGAATCCCCACGTAGCGAACGAAATAGCCCCACTGAATGAGAATAGCTTTTGTCTAAGCATAACTTTTGCCTAAGAATAGTCACTGGATGAATGAGCATAGCCTCCACAAGATAGTATGGAATGCATGGCATAGGGATGATAAAGCATGACACAACATGGCACAACAATAGTAAGTTATCGCTAGACGATAACATGGGACAAATAAGGATATCGCTACCGCTTGCATTATGACCACTGAAGAAGGGACCTCTCCAGAAGGAATATGCATGGATGTCGAGAATCGTTCATTTTAGTGGCACGGATAGATAAAAGAACGAGCACTTGTAGGGAAGTCCAATTGAGGAGAAGAGGTTACCCACATAATGATGTTATTCATTGATCTTACTCAATTATGGAGGGATATGCAATAAGGGAGGTGTGATAAGGGAGGTGTTAGACTAGAGGTGTGAGGGTCGATGAGGCAACATTATGTTTCTCGATGATGTCTCTCAATTAGGGATGAGTACCGCTACCCATTATGTTTCTCGATGATGTCTCTCAATTAGGGATGAGTACCGCTACCAATAAATACCCCCATTATGTGGCATTAGGTGAGGTGGTGGAATTAAGGTGATCAATAATTGCATTATGTGATGATGTGATCAATAACGCTTTATGTGGATGGTCTTTATGTGATCGATTATGGGTGGCATTAGGTAGCATTATGGGAGTGATACTGCATTGAGCGCTACGTGGCATGTGCATTAATAATGCATTATGTAATCAATAACTCTTTTACCCTCTAGGGTAGGAAGGGCGTTATAGAAAGAATAGCTCTGGTGATTGAGTTGCCCTATCGAAAGAAGAGCTTGATTGAATTAGCCTGGTGACAGAAGAGAAGGCCCTGGTGAAAGATATGCCCCGGTAGGTTAGAAACCCACTAGGTTCGAGAGACCCACTAGGTTAGAGAGATCCGTTAGGTATGAGACGTATAATACCGCTAGGTATGAGGTTGCTAGGTTAGAGAAGCGATTAATGAAATGACACCCGCTAGGGAAGTGACCAGTAGGTAAGAGACCCTCTAGGCAAGAGATTTGCATGAATGAGCCTGGGTGAAAGGGGATCTTGTTGAAAGTGTCCTCAAAGAGCTTGGTTACACAAATATGGTTACTCAATATGATGATCTCCATGGTAGGCAGGGTGGGGCCACAACCCCACGATACTATAACTGGCACATGCAAAAGTGGATGAGTGACACTAAGCCTAAGCAACAACCCCAGGATATGTCGGGCTAGAAACCAATAAATGGCTTGAATCACTTGTATTGGACACCCACAAAACATGAATGATAGACATGTTGCATGCTACCTTATACCTATAAGGAAGGAGCGACATTAACTATACTTTACCCCAAGCCGTGATAACTTCAATCTATGCTCTCCTTTGGCTTCTAGTTGGTGGGGGGTTCACTCGACTTCGTCATCCCTAACCTTTAGTTTACCCTTTCTCCTTCGACATATTTTTTAACTTGCATGAAGGGAAGGAAGGATAAGAAAGATACTGTTGAGCCCAAGAGGATCATACTTTAGTCTACACTCACCCCCAACAATTAGCCTAGGGTGGTTATCTCAACTTCGTTTGACCTAGTATTTTTCTTTTACCTTACTCTACCTTGTACGGAAGAATGCCATGGTGAGGACAACCAGGCATTGATCAACAACCATAATCTTAGATAGCACTCTCTGAACCCAATAACAACAGATAGAGATATATCTTGAGTTTATATAGATCTTGTTATATACATCTCATCATAACCCATTCTGAGTGTGTGAGTTAGGTTAGTTAGTGAGTAAGGGAGGGTACCAATAGAACCAAGTTGTTTGACGTTACCTATTATTGATACAATGCACCCTTGAATGTGGGGATTCTATGTTTGTTACCTTTTCTCTTTCCCACGTGCCTAGGAGGTAGGCTTTTTTGCCATGTTTGAACGAATTACAGTGGTCAGCAATGGCAAGTGGTGGCACCAGTTAGGGATTGATTTATTTATCACATTGATAGAGAGAAGATCGAGAGGAGTTTCATCAGACGGATGTAGCAGTGTGAGGTGCACCAATTGTGAAATACATATTATGCTCCTTACCGGTATATGTCACCAAAAGTTCTGTATGCAAAGGTGGATCAATAGAGAAAAAAGTTAACAATGACAACATCCCCACCCATCTCCCTCGGATTTTCTTTTTTCTCTTTATATAAATACACCATACAATTTGGTATGTTATCTATTGGTCAATAACCTATGCAATTCTTGAATTCAATCATGCTTTTGTATCTATTGGTCAATAACCTATGCAATTCTTGAATTCAATCATGCTTTTGTATCTATTAATTAGGACATAAGAATATATATTCTCTCATCGCGGAAAGAGGAACCAATAACCGCACCCGAGCCATGAGAGCCGCTAGCCCAACCCATTTTACATCTCTCCTCCATTATTGAACACACCTTACCCACGGTGGAAAACATTTTATGTGAGTGCCTTCCTTAGATTAATCATAGGTGGAGACATCAATTTCTTATCGTGCCACACATCATTAGAAGGTGGAACATTGCGAAGACCTATTTAACTTTACCTATAACCCATTAGACCCATTTATTCTTTATCTTACCTCCATCAACTACAAGGTTACCACTGCAAAGACCATGTGTTACCACCTATCAATGCGCAGTGTTCTCACCATGACAAACAAACATGGGGAACACCATGAATTAAACTTTACATTTCCATAGGATTCAATGGGGCCAGGATGACTTGCAAATTAGTTGATTTTCAAGAATTATCAGAGGCATATTTAACCCTCAAACACTAAAAATTGAACTAGGAAAACCGTCACAGGGGACAAATCATTTCATTATGGAATTTGCAAAGGTGGAACCCATCATTCACCCACCATATAAATTCTATAATCTTATCTATATAATTTAGGTAGGCACCCATCATATCTCACAAAGCCATATCACATCTAGGAAACCATCATATCAATTTACTCACAAAGCCATATCACATCTAGGAAACCATCATATCAATTTAGAGAACGAACAAGCCATAAGACATCTTCAATCAATTCATAGGAAACACATAAGTTCCTCCCTTCTAGTCGGGTTTACCTCCCATTGGTCGGGTTTCCCACATTCTTTGTTCTCTCTATAGAGAGCTCATAACATTAGCCAGATAACACCTTAACACATAACACATCGATACGTTACAATTATTTTATATTGCAGGTCCTAGAGGATTACGATTATTTTATATTGCAGGTCCTAGAGGATTATTCAATGTCCCGGAGGTGACAAATTTTTGAATGTCCCCATGAATACAATTTCATCTTCTCACTTACCTACATTAATGAGCCAATTGTAAGAATAATCCATCATGTGTTTTTCTATAGGTTCACAAGGTTATCTCCTATAGTTCCAATCTATTGGGGAAGTGGATGGTGAAATGGGAAAGTTATAGGTGGAGGTCTTTATGCAACTTTGTATACAAAGTCATTACAAAAATCATAGTCTCGAGGTTAAAAGATAAAGTGGCCTCTTGTTTATCAAAGGAACAATTTGGTTTCTTGAAGGATAGACTTATTTTTGATGCAGTAGGTCTTGCTCGGGAATGCTTACATTCAGTAAAATAAAAAAATGATGAAATCACTAATTCTGAAGATGGACTTGATGAAAGCTTTTGATAATGTCAATTGGAGTTTTCAAAGGATGATGTTGATTCAAATTGGCCTAAAATGAGAAGTGGTTCAATGGATAATGGGGTGTGTCACAAGTGCAAATTTTGTTGTTTTGGTAAATGGCTCTCCAACATAGTTTTTCAAAAGCTATAGGGGTTTAAGACAAGGTTGTCAACTGTCAACTTTCCCCTTTATTGTTCCTTCTGGTGGTGGAGGGATTTAGCAAGATGGTAAAAAAGGCTTGCACAATAGCGAAGTTCTAAGGTATCAAGGTTGCAAAAGGTCTAGCTATATCACATCTCTTCGTCGATGATATTTTAATCCATTGATTTTTTTTTGAAGTGGTCGGAGCTTAAATGGATTTTATCTGTTTTTTGTCAAAGGTAAATTGTCAAAATTCTTGATTTCTTTTTAATAATCTTGATGAGGAGAAGTTACTTCAGTTCGAAGAAATATTTGGAATCCCTATTAGTAATTATGGATTATGGATTGAAATACTTAGGGTTCCATTTAAAAGATAACAATTATAGAGTTTCGAACTGGCTTTGGCTTCTCTAAAGGATTGAGAAGTGTATTGGACATGGGACGTTTAGATGACTTTAAGGATTGAGAAGTGTATTGGACATGGGACGTTTAGATGACTTTCTTTGGGTGGTAGATTGGTTTTATTAAAATCTGTGTTTTCAAAATGGTTATCTTCGGTCTATTATGATTTTCTTTGATGGTGCGCTGGAGGAGAGTGTGGTATTGGAGTGATTTTCTAATTGAGAGGGAATCATTTTTTTAAGATTCACTTTGTTGTTGGCTCACGTACAAATGTTAAAGCAGAAATGCTTGGGTCATGGAGCTTTTTGACCTTTGCATTAAAAAAACAAATTATTGAATTAATGATGGTTGGAGACTCAAAAATTGTACTTTACTCATTTGTTGGAAAGTCAAAATTGAAGGCACTAAATCTTCATCCTTGGATGAGGAAAATATTAGACATCAAACAATCTTTTGCTTAGCTCCAATTTTTTCATGTACATAGACAATTCAATGCTATGGCAGATTTTCTGTCAAAATCTGCTCTCAGTTGCCCCTAATTCCTTTTTTATCTTTTGATCTCACTATTTTGGGTTTTTTTCTTTACATCAAGAGGATTTTGTCAATTCCTGCTGGGTTATGAATTTTAAGTTTTGTTTTTGGACTCTACAATCTTTGGTTATTAATGTTATTTCTGAAAAACATATGTTTATTGACACAAGACGTTTTAGGACCGTAGCAAATTATTAGAGATGAAATTTCTTGACAACTTCATGTCTTATGACTTCTCACATCATGTTTTGTACTATAAAGCCTCTTTTGATTCACAATGAATAGCAAATTATTAAAGATAAATTTTCTTGACAACTTAGTCATGTCTTATGACTTGTCAAGTCATCTTTTGTATTATAAAGTCTCTTTTGATTCACAATGAATAGCAAATAAACTGGTTTTTTTCCACTTCACAATGAATAGCAAATAAACTGGTTTTTTTTATGTGGAAAAAAAAATAGTGATCTTCTATTTAAATGATGTCGCAAATATAAGACTGTATAGAACCACTTGCATCATTAAATCATATAACACTTCTACATCGGTACGGAACCATTTGCACCAATAACTCATATAACACTTTTACATAGTTTAGAGGATAACGTTGCTTCTTGAGCTGCCCCTTCACAGAAATTTTGTTTGTAGAAATTTAGATAAACAAACAAGAAAATTCAGATATGCAAATACATATACAGTTGAGTGTTCATCAATAATAAAAATTTAGATAAACAAACAAGAAAATTCAGATAAATAAATACAGAGTGTTTATCAATAATAATAATTTAGATAAATAAACAAGAAAATTTAGATAAACAAATATATATACAGTTGAGTGTTAATTAATAATCTGATTTTAAGGTCACGGTCAAGTCAGACATTAAATTGATGAGTGTTCATCAATAATAATAATCTAATTTTAAAGTCATAGTCAAAACAGATAAACAAATATATATATAGATGAGTGTTAATTAATAATCTGATTTTAAGGTCATGATCAAGTCAGACATCAAATTGATAAGTATTCATCAATAATAATAATAATCTAATTTTAAAGTCATAGTCAAAACAGACATCAAATTGATGTATCAACTTAACTATTTGACTGCTAAAGTTTATTTGTAATCTCTTAGAAAAAAACACATATAAGTCAGATGAATTGATATCATATGAGAAAGGGAATTAAAGCCTTTCTATGTAAGTCAGATTAATCGATATCATATGAGAAAGGGAATTAAAGCCTTTCTATGTAAGTCAGATTAATCGATATCATATGAGAAAGGGAATTAAAGCCTTTCTATGAGAGGGAAAACTCTCGAACTTCTTAACGTACCAAGCTCTGGTTGATAAGCTTCGGCCCAACAGATATAAAAATGTCCTCATAGCTGTGCAGAAACCAAAAGAAGTCTGAGAGATGAAAGCGAGGCCAACGAAACCAATAATCTCGAAAAGGTAATGTGGACACACCACAAATTCGAACAGCCCTCCATGTGGGATGGAGTACCCTTTCTCACCATCCTTCCGAAGCCTTGACAGCAAATAATGATGGTACAAGTTACCACCCATGCCAATGACAAAGAGTAGAATGCCCAGTGGCATCAATGACAAAGAGTAGAATGCCCAGTGGCATCAAATCCATAGTTGGCAATGGCAAGCCCTCAGATATTTGCATAACGTAAAACAAACTCCCAACTTGAAAACTGTAAACAAAGGAAATAAAAATGGCAGTGTCGATGGCTACCTTTCCAGAATAGCGATGAATAAACAGCACCTGGATAAAAACAGGCATAGCAGAATATAATAGAGAAAAAGCTGCATAGGTATATCAGAGATAATGAAAACAAGAGATAGAGGGATTAACTGGATGAAGAGTACCTCGACCATTCTCTTCAAGAAATGAAGGACTACTGCAACTGTCAAGACCAGAAGCCGAGTACTAGCTTCCATCTGTAGCTGCCACTTGATTGAAAGGTTCAAGAAACCTAACTTCTGAAGCAAAATGCTCGCATGGAGCCACCCTAATTTACAAAACAAGTAGAAAGAAGCGATTAGGAAGGCTGGTGTATAGAAAATAAGCATTCCTATCCTGCCGGATATCTGACGTAATGGAGATCCTTGACGATTAAATTTGGAGTAGCTGGTATTAATGTTTTTGAATTCCATGAATCCGGACAGCAGGCCAGTTACGATTAGAATTATCTCTGATGCTTGAATGTATATAGAGGGTAGATTCTGCAATAACAAGAAAGAATCCATTCTCATTTTCTTGCTCAATGCCAAATTCTTTTGCTATGGGAGAAGTTGTGATCGGAATTGGAACTCAAGCTCCTATGTTTAAAGAAAAAATTGCATTACTCTGCTACAATTATTCACCACCAAACTCAAGCTGAAAAAACCTTTACAGTAAATAATAAGCTGGCGGCCAATATCCAACCTGCTAAGCAGCATTGAATGCTACGGCAGCCAATATCCAACCTACTAAGCAGCATTGAATGCTGCGTAGCAGGCTGGATATTGCTCCATAATAAGCCATTGCTCCATATCGACCGTCAAATCTGAAAGCTGCTTTCAGATCCGACGGCCAATATTCCACCTACCGCAGCATTCAATGCTGCGTAGCAGGCTGGATATTGCTCCATAATAAGCCATTGCTCCAGAATAAGTCAAACAACTGTGTCATATGAGTCATCTGCCTTCCTGAAAATTTATTCACTCCTCCAAAACCAAACCTAACCTAACCTGCCCAAAGCATTAAAATAACAGTTTCAAGCCAGAGAAACGTATACAAAGGTAAAACGTTATTCACTCCTCGAAAACCTAGCCTACCCAAAACAATAAATAACAGTTTGAAGCCAGAGAAATGTATGTGTGCATTTACCTTCCCATCCTGGTACACAGTGCAAAAAAATTTCACCTTCAAAGATCTTACTTAAACAAGTTTCACTGTAACATTCCCTCCGAAGTTTGTTTTAAATATTTTTTTTTTATGAAAATAATAGTTTTATTGTTATTTATTTATTTATTTAAATATATAATGGCCACCCTATATGAGAGTGGTAAATATTATGCAAAATATAACACGAGTAACAATTACATTTAACTAAAAAATGAGTGTAATTAATTTTAAAAAGTGAAAAATGATGCTGGCCTCATTAATTTTAAAAAATAGAAAATAAGGCCAATCTATATTAACCACTTTTTATTTAAATAATAGACCATTACTATATTAATACATAATTAAAGTATTAATTAATTTATAATATTAATACATAATTAATGTATTAATTAATTTATAATATTAATGTATAAATTTTAATACATAATTAATGTATTAATTAATTTATAATATTAATGTATAAATTAAAGTATTTATGTACTATTAAAAAATTAATGTAATAATTAATTATTACATTAATGTAAAGTATAAACTAAAATATTAATATATTATATTAATAAATTAATGTATAGTGTAATGTATTAATTAATTAATACATTAATGCATTTTTTTTAGCTGGAGTTTGGAATTTAGTTCCTTCCAGAAGCCCCTATCTATGAGGAGATTTGGATTTAATAAAATATCACTTCAAACTAAAATATCAATACATTAAAACATTAATAAAATAATAATACATTATTAAAGTGTTAATACATTAATAATACATTATTATATTAATGTATAAATCAAATTACTAATTTACATTAGTGTACAATGTAACTTATTAATTGATACATTAATAATGTAATGTATTAATTAGTTAATACCTTAACACATTAATTAATAAGTATTAATACACTAATAAAGTAATACACAAATAATACATTACTAAAGTAATAATACATTAATACATAAACAAGTTATTAGTCCCCAAGGAACTATAGCTATCAATCAATAGTTGACTTCATATTAACTTGCCCTTTGACTATAAATTTTTGCACAATCTCTATTGTTAGAACTAGAGAATAGAAAGCATTATTTTTTATATAATTAAAAATAATCATTTGTCATCATCTCATTGGAGAATAGATTCGAAGACTTATTGTTAGCTTCACTATTCCCAATGTTTTAAATGTTTAGATATCCAAAGTTTTGAGCATCGACGCTCTTTTGGAATTTTTTTATTTTTATTTTTATTGAAACGTTTACATACCGAAAGTTTTGAGCATTGACACTCTTTTTAGGTACTTGAATACGCCTAACAGGTTAAATGTTTACATAGCGGGAGGCTCTTAAACAAGCCTGACAACCTTAAATGTTTACTTAAATAGGTCTGTCACAATACAATTTTCCTCCAATTTTTGCATACAATCTTGTAGTGAATTTGGGCAATATTTTTGTCCACCGCCACTCGCATAGTCATCATATGTTTCATATTTCTTCTATGTTTGGAATGGAAGACTTATTGTTACCTTCACTATTCCCAATGTTTTAAATGTTTAGATATCCAAAGCTTTGAGCATCGACGCTCTTTTGGAATTTTTTTATTTTTATTTTTATTGAAACGTTTACATACCAAAAGTTTTGAGCATTGACACTCTTTTTTAGGTACTTGAATACGCCTAACAGGTTAAATGTTTACATAGCGGGAGGCTCTTAAACAAGCCTAACAACCTTAAATGTTTACTTAAATAGGTCTGTCACAATACAGTTTTCCTCCAATTTTTGCATACAATCTTGTAGTGAATTTGGGCAATATTTTTGTCCACCGCCACTCGCATAGTCATCATATGTTTCATATTTCTTCTATGTTTGGAATGCAATTTAGTCATAATTGAAGATACATATATTCTTTATTGGTTACTGGTTGTTGTTTGTTCACTGGTTACTGGTTCACTGGTTGTTGTTGCTTGTTGTTGTTTGGCTCAACTTTGCAAGGATTAAGTCTTGCACCTGTAGTTGTACCTGTTGGTTCTTTGTCACTAGTTTGTTTCTTGTTGTTTGATTTTGTTTTCTTCAACTTTGCAAGGTTGGAGTCCTTCACCCACAGTTGGATCTTTTTTTAGACTTTGCAGGGTTCAAATCCTTCACCTATTTTTCCGTTCATCATTGACGAGTAAGTTTCAATACCATAGTTTCATTCGAATTTGTTGTTTACTATTTATTGTTTACAGTTTGCAAGTAAAAATGTGTATGTGTTTATTCATCATTCTTATCCTACAGACATTCCATAGAGGTTGGCATATCTTTTCCTCATGCTCTTAAATTTTCCTCCAATTTTTTCCCCAAACTCTGCACCATGTGCATGCCAATGTCGTTTGCACAACTCCGATTGTCATTTTTTCTAGCATTACAAATCCTGGTCCTTTTCCCTATGTGTCGAAGTGGAAATCTAATTCCTCAATTGAATAAGGAAATTCTTTATCCTTCCCACCTTACCCTTGATGATATTCCCACCTTTCCTGGGAATGAGTACCTACCTATCCCATACGGGAATCGAACCCGTGTCTTTCACATGGAAAGACAATGTCAAGATTGTTGCCTTTGCAAAATGTTCTTGTAGAAGAAAATTGCAGGTAAGTGTAGAAGGGATAAGTATGATACAACGGTAACCAAGTTGCAACAAAATTGCACACGATTGTCAGGCATTATCCATCTTTATCGGTGACATATTTCAGTAAGTTATAAAGAAAAAGTTCCAGGACCTGAAATGCAAATCCTGGGTAATTCCAGGACCTGTTGTTGCACTTTGCAGGGTTGAAATCTTGCACTCGCAATTGGACCTGCGATTCCGTCGTTCATCATTGACGAGTAAGTTTTAATACTAGAGTTTCACTCATATCTATTCTTTACTATTTACTATTTACAGTTTGCAAGTAAGAATGTTTAAGTATTTATTCATCATTCCTATCCTACAGATTTTCCATAGAGGTTGGCATATCTTTTCCTCCTGCTCTTAAATTTTTCTCCATTTTTTCCCCCAAACTTTGCACCATGTGTGTTCCAATGTTGTCTGCACAATTCTGGTTGACATTTTTTCTAGCATTACAAATCCCGGTCCTTTGCCTTATGTGACGAAGTGGAAATCTAATGCCTCAATTGAATTTGAAATCCTGCACTCGCAATTGGACCTGCGATTCCGTCGTTCATCATTGACGAGTAAGTTTTAATACTAGAGTTTCACTCATATCTATTCTTTACTGTTTACTATTTACAGTTTGCAAGTAAGAATGTTTAAGTATTTATTCATCATTCCTATCCTACAGATTTTCCATAGAGGTTGGCATATCTTTTCCTCCTGCTCTTAAATTTTCCTCCATTTTTTTCCCCAAACTCTGCACCATGTGTGTTCCAATGTTGTCTGCACAATTCCAGTTGACATTTTTTCTAGCATTACAAATCTTGGTCCTTTGCCTTATGTGACGAAGTGGAAATCTAATGCCTCAATTGAATAAGGAAATTCTTTAGCCTTCCCACCATGCCCTTGATGATATTCCCACCTTGCCTGGGAATGAGTACCTACATGCCTTTGCAAAATGTTCTTGTAGAATAAACTACAGGTAGGTGTAGAAGGGCTAAGTATGATACGAAGTTAACCAAGCTGCAACAAAATTGCACACCATTGTCAAGAATTATCTATCTTTATCGGTGACATATTTCAGTGAGTTCTAAAGAGAAAGTTCCAGGACCTGAAATGCAAATCCTGGGTAAAGGATGAAGATAAAACACAAAACGAGCTAGGTCCAAACATTAATGTTGATTTTGGAGTATCCTCCCACATGATAAATATAACTCTTATAAGGGTTCAGACTTCCAATAGTTGTTGAGAAGACGAAAAAAAGATTGTTAAATTGTCAAATTTCTTTTGGCCAATAGGATTGACACACAAAAAATTGTTAGGCCAGTGTTTTGTGATTTGCTAGCTAAATTTCTTCTATATAGTTTATAAAATGGGCTTTACACACATAAAATTGTTGGCACGGTGTTTTGCGATTTTCTAGCTAAATATTCAATCTTTGTATTGAGCAAATTGATACTATTTTTTTATTTGCATTATCTCTTATATATGGTTGGACACTAACTGTAGCTTTGTTTCTCTGTAATATGCTATAGCAACCACATAGCATTTGGATTTTAGACAAACAAAGGTTGAAGGATACATAGCAGAGTTGGTATGCACTCCCAAACATATACTTATCTTTTTTTCTATTTTCATATTATGGAGCAAACAATAGATGTTAAATTCTATCAAATAGATGCACACTCCATTGTACATGACAACATCGACCACATATTGTGTAACAATTCCCTTTTCAGATTAGATGCATTTTCGTCTACTGCAGGAGATTGCCTCTTCGATGCATTTCAAGTTCTATTGCACTTCTGTTATTCCTCGACTGAGCTGCGCAATGGATTGATAGATAATTTCCATACATATTGACATCTTTGAAAGAGACTTCTTGGTGGAACTAAATATGAAAGAAGATGAGTACATCCAAGTGATAGAATCTACACTTAAGCAACCAACAATTTTCCTTAAATGAAAACTTTCACATATTTGGAACAATGGTTTCTCCAAGGACATGCCAAATATGTGGAATGAAAATACAGATGCGCAATTTGTCCATGATGCATATGTTACAACATTGTATTGTACCTCGTACATGACAAAGGTTGACAAATCTATGACAAGTGCATTCAGAAGAATAGGCAGAGAACGTGAAAAAAGTCAAATTGATGCTATGCAAATGATACATACACTTGGAAATACATTACTCAATCTTCAACAAATGTCTGCTTGGCAAGCAGTCCACATCGCACCTTCCCTGGCTTTGAGTTGTATTTCAAGGAAATGTGTCTTCATAAACACATATCCAACTGGCACACATACACTCATGCTTAAACCACCATTCTTGCTAAAACAAGAGCCTAATAATTCAGAGGATGTGATATGTCGCTCTATTATTGATTACTACCTCCAGCATCCACCTCCCATTAAGAATATCTATCTTGCAAAATCCGTATCGCATTACAAAAAAAATGGTACAGACATATCAAAAAGAAAAAAAACTAAATGTAATATGCTTTGTCAAATGCAACAAACACACCGACTATGAAAACTTTTGTAGAGAGAAACTATTGTTGTAAGTTCCTTTTGATCAAAATGAAGACACATTAAAGCATACCTTCACTACATGGGAAGCTGCATATATTGTTTATGAGACTACAGTACAAACCAATGAGGCTAGATTTACATACAATGTCAACCCAACATGGGGTGATATAGAAAATGCACTTGAAGAACTATAAAACCTTGACAATGTTGATGAGACATCAACACAGCATAAAACAACTAGAACTTTTTGTGAATCCTATGATTTGCAAGAAGATTTAACTTTTCCTCGAGCAACTACCATTGAAAAACATATGAATATTGGGTTTAAAGTCACAAAACATCCTTTCTTTATCGAAAACGAAGAATACTACAAAGTTATATGATTGTTGAATCAAGAGCAGCAAGCAACCCTAAAGGATATTGCAATGAAGAAACGCTTAAACATGCACACTCATGTGCACTTGTTCCTTACAGGTGGGGCAGGAATAGGGAAGGCATTCACATCGAAGGCACTATTCCAAATGCTTATACAAATGTATGATTCAAATAGTTTGAGTGACCCTATGAAACCAAAGGGACTGATACTTGCATATACAAGAAAAGTTGCATATAATGCAAGTGGAACAACAGTCCACTCTACATTATTGATGCCTTTTAACAAGTTGCATTTTCTTCCACTCAACAAAGAAATGTTAGATACCTTGTCAAAGTTGTATGACGAACTACAACATGCAAACAATGACGCATGAATTTTGGAAAGAAAACATAAAATGAGTTGAATTACATACTACAATGCGCCAAACAAATGAAAAATTTATTGCAATTCTAAATAGAATGTAGATAAACAACCAAGCATGTGATGACTTAACATATATCAATTCAAGTTGCATACGACCTGCCCCGACCAAGCCAACCTTCCCTTACCTATTCTACAAGAATAAGGATGTTGCGGCGCATAACAAGTATATGCTATCTCTCATGCCTGGCAATGATATCATCATCAATTCAATTGATCTTGAAGAAGAAAATCATGACAATGTACCATGTCATCAACATACAACAATTTTCCCTTTGCAACTTGTCCTGAAATTAAACATGCTAGTTGAAATATATGCCTACAACTATGATTCAGAGGATGGCCTAGTGAATGGTGCAGATGGAATACTCAAAGCTTATACCAAAACATAAAAAGTTGATGTCCTCTGGATTAAGTTCCATGACCCACACATTGGACACCGACAAGCCAACGAGTTAGCTTATCTATACAATTCAAACACTTCACATGAATGGACACCTATATTGTGAATATCAAAACCAATATCAACATCGGCAAAGACAGGTCAACTGAAGATTCAAAAACAATTTCCAATTCAACTTGCATGTGCACATACAATCCACAGATCACAAGGGCTAACACTTGATAGTGTTTCCTTCGACCCTACTAGAATACGAATACATGGACTTGTATACACAACTTTGTCCCATGTCAGAAACATAGAGTCCTTGTATTTTCTAAGCGCTCTTACAAAAGATAACTTCAAAGTCAAACATAAATTCGATAATGAGATGCAACGCCTTCAGACTAGTGCAAAATGGCATCTGCAATATGATTACCAATCCCTACAAACAAACTCATATGTATCAATTCTCTCACTTAACACG